>VWYK01088686.1:7196-18820 GCA_013399775.1 Semnornis frantzii
TGGGGGGGCGGAGGGGACACGGGGACGGCGGGGAGGTGGCTCACGGCTCCATGCCCCCCACCCCTGGCAGAGCTGCAGCAGATGCACAGCAGCCCACTGCTCCCGGGCGGCCCAGGCCGTGGCCCTGCCACCGGCAGCGCAGGAGGTGAGTGGGGGAGGGCTGCGGGGCTGGCGGCAGGATGCGCTCAGCGGAGGGGACCCGACGGTGACTCCGGCACCGCCCTGGCGGCCGGAGAGGACCCGCGGCGGCTGCCGCTCTTCAGCTCCCCCAAACCGCGGCGAGGCAGCCTGTCGCTGGCCACCGGTGTCACCAGGTCGCCAGTGACGCCCCCGAGACCGCCCCACGCGTGGCACCCGCCGGTGACACGGTGAGCCTGGGTGTCCCCGCCCCGGGGATGCAGATGGATACCTCCTGCTGCAGGAACCACCACGTCCCTTGTACCTGCAGGTCCCCAGCCACTGCCAACCCCAGGGACACATCCCCAGGCACCAGGTGCCCCAAGGACGTGTCCCCAGTGACCAGGATGCCCAGGAACAGGTCTCCAGCCACCCAGCACCCCAAGGACACATCTCTGGCCGCCAGGTGCCCCAAGGACACAGCCCCAGTCCCTGGAATCCCGAGGGACATGTCCCCAGCCAGCCGGAACCGCAGGGACACATCCCTGGTCACTGAGAGCCCCAGGGATGTGTCCCTGGTCACCAGGCACCCCAGGGGCAGGTCCCTGGTCACTGAGCACCCCGAGGCGGTGTCCCTGGCCAGCAGGCAGCCCAAGGATGCATCGCCAGTAACCACGCACCCCAGGGACATGTCACCAGCCACCAGCCACCAGAGGGACACAATCTCGGCCACCAGGCAGCCTGACGACACGTCCCTGGTGAGCAGGCACCCCAAGGACCCATCGCCAGTGACCAGGCACCAGAGAGACATGTCACCAGCCAGCAGGCACCCCGAAAACAAGTCCCCAGCCACAGGCCACCCCAGGAACCCCGAAAACAAGTCCCCAGCCAGTGGCCGCCCCAGGGACATGTCCCCGGTCAGCAGGCTCCCCAGGGAGAAATCCCCAGCCCCTGGGCACTGCAGGGACAAGTTCTTGGCCACCAGGTACTGCAAGGACAAGTCTCTGGCCACCAGGCACGCCAGGGACCCATCGCCAGTGGCCAAGCAGCCAAGGGACATGCTCCTGTCCAGCAGGTACCCTGAGGATCTGTCACCAGCGACCAGGTATGCCAAGGACACATCTCCAGCCGTGGGACACCCAAGGGACACGTGCCCAGTCATCAAGAACCCTGAGGAGATGTCCCCAGTCCCTGGGCATCACAAGGACAAGTTCTTGGGCATGAGGTACCCCAAGGACATGTCCCCAGGCAGCAGCCACCACAGGAACCTACCACCAGCCACCAGTCACCCAAGAGACTCGTCACCAGTGGCCAGGCACCCTACGGAGATGTCTCCGGTCCCTGCTCACTGCAAGGACACACCCTTGGGCAGCAGGTACCCCAAGGACATGTCCTTTGCTGACAGGTGCCCCAGGAACCCATCAC
This sequence comes from Semnornis frantzii, assembly GCA_013399775.1. Lineage (NCBI taxonomy): Eukaryota > Metazoa > Chordata > Aves > Piciformes > Ramphastidae > Semnornis > Semnornis frantzii. The sequence continues at coordinate 8,739 of VWYK01088686.1, forward strand.
TGCTGTCCAGGCACCCAAGGGACACCTTCCTGCCCAGCAGGTACCCTGAGAACATGTCACCAGCTAGGAGGCACCCCAAGGACACACGCCCAGGCGCCAGGCGCCCCCAAGAGCTGTCTCCAGTTGCTGGTCACCGGCAGGACATGTTCTTGGGCACCAGGTACCCCAAGGATAGTTCCCTGGCCACCAGGTACCCCAAGGACATGTCCCTGGGCACCAGGCACCCCAGGGATCCATTGCTGGTAACCAGGCACCCAAGGGATATGTTCCTGGCCACCAGGCACCCAAGGGACAGGTCCCCAGTCACTGGGCGCATCTCACCAGCCCTCAGCGATGGAGTCCTCACACCGCAGCAGGTGGCTGAGGACCTGGAGATGGACCAGGACACCACCTACCCCAGGTACCCCTCACCCCTCTGGGGCACCACCATGGTGGCGGCACCTCCTGGTGCCAGCTGTGCCCCCGCTGTGTCTCTCACAGTCCTCCAGCACCGACCACCCCAAGGTCCTTCTCACCGCTGCACACCTATGGCTACATCTATGGGCCACCAGCCTCTGAGCTGGGGGAGGAGGAGGAGGAGGAGGAGGAAGAGCAGGAGGAGGAAGAGCAGCCAACAACGAGAGGCTCTCCAGAAGGGTCGCTGCTGAATGGCTGGGGGTCTGTCTCAGAGGACAACTTTGCCAGTGCCCGCTGCAGTTTGGTGAGCTCCTGCGATGGTTCCTTCCTGCTGGATGCCAGCTTCGCCCGGGCGCTGGCCGTGGCCGTCGATGGCCTCTGCTTTGGCCTCGAGGACACCGATGGGGGCTATGGGGGTGAGCAAAGTGACCCCAGACCCTGCTCTGTACCCAAGCACTGCCATCTCCCCAGGGCAGGTGGCCCCACTGCAATGCCACAGCGTTGGCACCATCTCCTGCCTTGTCCTTGCTAGGCCCCTCGCTGCCACCATCACCCTTGGAGAGGATCTTCTCACCTGGGGTCCCCACCTGGGACTGGGCGACAGAACTGGGGGTCCCACAAAGAGCTGGGACAGAGGCAGCCACGGGCAGCCCACAGCATGGTGAGCAGTGCCCTGACACCAGGGTGATGGGCACCAGGGGTGTGTGTGGGCTGTCGCCTGTTGCAGGGTGCTGGAAGATGTCCTCTTTTCTTTCCAGGTGGCCACAGGACAGGGAGTGGCAGTCCCTGGTCCAGGGCAGGTGGTGAGCTGGGGACAGAAGGGACAGGAGCATGGCAGTCCCCAGGGTGTAGGACACGGCCAGGCCAGGAGCCCCTTGGCTCTGCTAAATTCCAGCTTTATTGAGTGCTTCTCCAAAAAGGGGTTCTGATAGTGAAAGCTACCCACAGAGGGTAGGTGGCACCAGGGTGGGCAGCTGTCTTCCCAGTGTCCCTATCTTCCCAGGTGTCCTCATCCTTCCCATGTCCTCCTTCCCAAGCATCCTCATCCCCCCAGTCACCCTCATCCAGCCCAAGTACCACTGCTCATCCCAAAAGTCCTCATCCTTCCCCAGTGTCCCCACATTTGTCCTCTCCAACTGTCACCATCCCCTCCCATGGGCCTCATCCCTCCACAACATCCTCATCCTCCCCAGCTGTCCTCCTCCATCACTCTCATTTCCCAGTTGTCCTCATCCAGCCCAAGTACCATTGCCCATCCCAACTGTCCCCATCCTTGTCTTCCCCAGTGCCCTCCACCATCCCCCCAGCCAGCTCCAAACCAAGAGCTGTTGTCCATCCCCAGTGTCCTTGTCCTTCCCAGGGTCACTGTGCTCCTGACCATCCTCATGACCACTCCAACTGTCCTTGTCCTTCCTGACTCTTCTCATCCTTCTTCAGCATCCTTGTCCCATCCTTTGATCATCCTTGGTCCTTGGTTGTGCTCATCCCTCCCAAGCCACCTTGTCCTTCATGAATGTTCCAAGTGCCCCTCAAGTGCCCTCATCCCTCCCCAGTGTCCCTGTCACTCCCCAGGGTACTTATCCCTTGTGACTGCTCTTGCCCTCCTCAGGCATCTGCAAGGTCCCTGCTGAGCATTCTCATCCCTTCCTGCTGCCCTTGTCACTAGTGACTGTCCTTGGCCTCTCCAAGCATCCTCAACCATCCTTGTCCCTTGTAATCATCCTTGTCTGCAGGGTCCTCATCCCTCCCTGAGCACCCTCATTCCTCCCCAACATCCTATCCCTCCCAACTTTCCTTGTCCCCAGGGTCCTCAACTCTTTCAATCATCCTTGTCCCTTTCCAGTGTCTTTGACTCTCTCTGGTGTCCTTGTCCCATGGTCTTCATCCTTACTGAGCATCCTCATCCCTCCCCATTGTCTTTATCCTTAGTGGCTGTCCCTGGCCTTCCCAAGCATCCCCAATCATCCTTTTCCATCCTAGCTGCCCTTGTCCCCATGCTCCTCATCCTCTCCGAGCATCCTCACCCCTCCCCAACGTTCTCTTCCCTCCCAACTTCCCTTGTCCCCAGAGCCATCATCCTTCTCCAGCACCACTGTCCCCATTCCTCTCAGCTGCCCTTGTCTCCAGGCTCACTCTTCCTGAGCATCCCTCGTCCCTCCCAACTGTCCGTGTCCCACCCTGAGCATCCTCATGTCCCTTCCTCCTGCTGCTGCCTGCCAGCCGCTGGCTCTTCCGTGCTGCCACTCCAAAATTAAAGACCATCCCACTCGTCCCCTCCGTGTCCCCATCCCCGTGTCCCCCGACCCTGCCACCACGTCCCCCTCCTCCTCATCGCTTCTCCTGCGCTGGGGAGGCAAATGGAGGCCCCGGGCGGCGGCGATGCCCGGTCCCTTCGCCGCGGTCCGCCGGTGTCCGGCTGCGGCCCGAGCCGTGCCCGCGGGAGCTGGTGGAGCCGCGGGAGGAGACGCTGCCCGTGGTGGAGCAGCTGCCGGACACCTGCCCACGGGGCAGGCAGGAGGCTTTGACGTAGGGGATGACGTCATCTGCGAGGGAAGGGGACAAGGATTGCATCCGGAGGTGACACCCCAAAAGGGTGGCAGCCGGTGGGTGGCTCCGGCCTTACCTCCCCGCGGTGGCTGCTGCGGGGGCACCTTGCGGTCGGCCGCGCTCGGCTCCGGCTCCGGCACCGGGGTCTGGCCCGGCGGCGGCACTGGCGGCGGCGGCAGGTCTGCGGTTGGAGGGAAGGAGAAGGTTGATCCTCACCACGGGCCAGCTCCCGCACCCTCCGTGTGCATCCCCCCTCACCTCCTTGCGGCTTTTCCCGGCGGTACCGGCTGCACCGGGGCTTCGGGCGGCTCCGCGGCGGCTCCCGGTGGCTTTTCCCTGAGGGGTGGCGGCAGCGTCAGGAACTCCCGGGGCCGCTGCCCTCCCCCCCGAGAAAAGCCTGACCCCGCCGGGGCTCACCTGTGCCAGGGGCGCGGCGGGATCGCGGCAGGTGACTCTCGCTGGCATCAGGACTCGACGGGGGGCTGTGTGCTCGCGGGGGGGGGGCGATGCCCGGGGGGGGTCTCCTGGCAAAGAGAGGCACAGAGTGAAGCTGGGCTGGGGAGCGAGGAGCGGGGTGGCCGCCGAACCGGTGCCGGGGAAAGCCAGAGTGCCACAGCTGGAGGGGAATGGGGCAGACGGGCTGGAGAGTCACAGCTGGATGGCAGCTGCATGGCAGGGCTTGTGATGGGCAGTTAGGAGAGGGCAGTGGCACAGCTGGATGGCAAGGCCACAGCTGGATTATAGCTGCATGGAGCAGAGTTGTGATGGCACAGCTGGATCTAGAAGCCATCTGGATTGCAGCAGCACAGCTGGATGCAACCACATGGCTGGATAAGAGTTGTGAAGCTGACTCACAGCACAGCTGAGCTGCAGCAGCACAGCTGGAGTGCAGCCTCACAGCTGGGCTGTATGGATGACTCCCAGCAGAGCTGGACTGCAACAGCACAGCTGGATTGCACACACACGTCTGGCTCACAGCACAGCTGGATTGCACACACACACATCTGGCTCACAGCACAGCTGGATTGCACACACACATCTGGCTCACAGCACAGCTGGACTGCAGCCGCACAGCTGGGCTGTATGGCTGAGTCACAGCAGAGCTGACTGCAGCAGCACAGCTGGATGGCAGACACACACATCTGGCTCACAGCACAGCTGGGCTGTATGGCTGAGTCCCAGCAGAGCTGACTGCAGCAGCACATCTGGATTGCACACACACACATCTGGCTCACAGCACAGCTGGGCTGTATGGCTGAGTCCCAGCAGAGCTGACTGCAGCAGCACATCTGGATTGCACACACATCTGGCTCACAGCACAGCTGGACTGCAGCAGCACAGGTGCATTGTAATAGAGATGGATCCAAATGCAGCTGGATTTCCAGTGCACAGCTGGATTGCAGCTGAACTTCAAGCACACAGTTGGACTGGATGGCACTGCTGGATCATGGCAGAGCCAGGTTGTGACAGCACAGCTGGATGACAATGTCCCAGCTAGCTTGTGACAACATCTGCATGGTGATGGCACAGTCAGATTGCCACTCCCTGGCCGTGGGTGTGCCATGACAGCATGGCTGGAGCAGAGGCTGCTGACAGTGAGGACAGATCACAAAGGCCTTCCAGACAGTGGTGGCACATCCAGACAGGGAGGGCACCCTGGTGGCATGGCTGGGCCAGGACAGCACAGCTGGGTTGTGATGGGGTAGTGCCCACCCCAGTGGGACAGTTAAAGCCTGGTGGCACCTCCAGACTCCAATGGCACACCCAGACCACGATGGCCTGGTGAGACTCGGTGCTGGCAACATGGATGGATCATGATGGGATGCTCAGATTGTGGTGGCACATCTGGAGCCCACATCTAGAGCTCAGTGCCACGTCCAGGGCGTGGTGGAACCGTGGGGATGGGTGGTGACAGTGTGGTTGGATTGCAGCAGGACATCAGGACCCCAGCAGCACATCTGGACTCCGACAGCACAGCTGGACCACGATGGTGTGGTAGGGTCAGGTTGTGACAACATGACTGGATCATGATGGCACATCCAGGCCCCAGTGGGACTCTTGGGCCCTAGTGGGGCATCTGGACCCCAGTGGCACAGCTGGACCAAGATGCCGCAGCAGGGCTGGATGGTGACGTGGATGGATCACGATGGGACACCCGGATCGTGGTGTGACACCTGGGTGGCAATGGCACATCCAGACCCCCACGACATCTCCTACCAGGGCAGGCGGGGGCTCTCGAAGCCGCGGGCACGGGGCGTGTCCTCGGGGCCCTGGGGCGATGGCGTCAGCGTGGCAGTGGAGGCGGAGGGAGACGACGCAGCAGTGGCACAGGGAGCAGCCTCACCAGGGTACCACTGCCCTGTCCCTAGCCTGTGGGGTGGGGGTCACAGCGTGGATGCTGGGACCAGCATGTCCTGGGCACCCTAGGCTGCCACGCTTACCCTCGGGCTGCTGCTTCTTCTTCATCCTCCTCTTCCTCCTCCTCCTGGGTGCACTGGCTGAGCTCGCTGGCCGAGGGCGGTGGCGGCAGCAGCTCCGTCCAGCTCACCACTGGTGGCTTCACTGCTTGCCCCAACCTCTTCCCTTTGGCCCCTGCAGAGGGATTATGGAATCATAGATTATGGAATTGTTTGGGTTGGAAAAGACTTTTCAGGTCATGGAGTCCAACCACGAATCCAGCAGTGCCAGGCCACCGCCCAACCATGGCCCTCAGCACCACATCTCCAGGGCTTTGAAAAACCTCCAGGGATGGGGACTCCACCACTGCCCTGGGCCAGGCCTGGGCAACCCTCTGGGGAAAGAAATTGTTCCTCATGTCCAACCTGAACCTGCCCTGGGACAATCTGGGGACATTTCCTCTCCTCCTGTCCCTTGTTCCCTGGCAGCAGAGCCCAGCCCCAGCTGGCTGCGGGCTGCTTGCAGGGAGCTGCAGAGAGCAATGAGGTCTCCTCTCAGCCTCCTCTGCTCCAGCCTCAACACCCCCAGCTCCCTCAACTGCTCCTCCCCACACCTCTTCTCCAGACCCTGCCCCACCTTTGGGGCCCTTCTCTGGCCCTGCTCCAGCTCCTCAGTGTCCTTCTGGCACTTGGGGCTCACAGCTGAACCCAGCACTCAAGGGCTGGCCTCAGCAGTGTCCAGTCCAGGGGTAGAATCCCTGCCCTGCTGCTGCTGCCCACACCATTGCTGAGCCAGGCCAGGCTGCTGCTGCCCTTCTTGCCCACCTGGGCACCCCCTGGCTCTGTGAATGCCAGGGCAGGGGGCTGCATGGGAGAGACGGCGCCACCAGCACCTGTATGTCCCTCCCACCTGTCCTACCTTGCTCAGTCCAGCCACGGGGTGCCTGGGGGGTCAGGACATCCATCGGCTGGGGAGCCCCCCCGGGGTAGGGTGTGCCATGCTGTGAGAAAGGCCGGGGGAAGGTGTGGAGCTCCTCACCACCCACCTCGATGGTGCTATAAACTGGCCCCTCGCCAGCCCCCACCCCAAACTGCTCGGTCTGGGCGATGTATCTGGTGATGCCAGCATCTGTGGAGGGCAACTGGAGCCATCAGGGCTGACCATGTTCCCCCCAAGCCAACCCAAGCCACCCACCACCACAATGACCTCTCACCATTGTAGTATCTTTCGGTGGTCCCCAAGCAAGCAGCAGCTGCAACACCACTGCCACCACCACTGCCACCACCACCCCAGGTGTCTGCCAGCCATGGGTATCCACCACTGGCAGCTGCCCTGCAAGGAGACAGGGTGAAGGCCTGCTGGTGGTCAGTGCTGGGGGTCTTGGGGAGGTTGGGGGATACTGGGAGGGGGTACCTGGGGCTGCTGCGCACCGGAGCTGGGAAGGCAACTGTGGAAAGAGGTGAGGGTGAGGGTGAGGAAGGGCCACGCCGTGTCCCTGCGGCACCTCGGCACTTACCGGTGGGTGTGTAGGCAAAGGACGCTGTAAAGAGAGAGGCAGTGGGCAGACAGTGGGGTGATAGGTGCCGGGGGTGGGGGTATGGAGGAGGTCCCATGGGTGGCACCCCCAGTACCGGTGAAGTGGCTGAACTCCTTCTTCCTGCGGCGTCGGCCGTAGAGCCAAGCGGCGAAGGTGGCGAGGAGGACCCAGCAAGCCCCACCGACGCCGGCGATGAAGGCTGGGCGCCTGGCCACCTCTGCCAAGCGCTCTGCCAGGCTGCCGCCGCCTGCCAGCCCCACGTCCCGCTCCACCGGGAGGGCTGCGGGCAGCAGTGGGAACGGGGACACAGCGGTGGTGGTTACCCAGGAGCTGACCCCCAGCACTGGGGTGGCCCCTGTCGACCCCCCAACCCATGGGGGCAGTGGTGGTGGCGAAGGACTCACCGATGCGGATGGGGACAGGAGCACTGCGGGTGCCGATGCCGGCGCCGGTGGCGGCAGCGACTTCAGCGCGGTAAGGGACACCGGGGACCAGCCCCCGGAGCACCGTCGCCAGCACTGTCCCCTCGACGCTCTGGTTGATGTGGAAGCGACTCTCATTGCCCAGGCACCAAATCTGAGGGGGGAGCGATGGGGGACACCCATGGGGGCACCATGACATGGTGCCACAGGGGCACACTCACAGGGGTACCACGGCATGGCCTCATGGGACGGCTCAGGTTGGAAGGGACCTCAGAGATCATCTCCAGTCTCCCCACCATGGGCAGAGATGCCTCTCAGCCAGGCTCAGCTACTCAAGGCCTTGAACAGCAGGCTGGCACAGGGGGCACATCACGGCAGGGTGGGACCCATAGAGACACATGCCATGGCATCACGGAGGGATCATCCATGAGGACACCATGACAGGGTGCCATGGGGAGGACACCCACGGACGTACCATGGCACAGTTTGATGGAAGGACAGAGGCCGCCCCCATGGCCCTTACCCGGTAGTCCCGGATGACGCCGTTCTGCTCCGCCAGCGGCGGCGGCTGCCACGAGATGCGGACGCTGGTGCCGTTACCAGCCACGCTGACAGCTCTTGGTGGGGCGCTGGGGGCTGCCGGAGGGACACGCACGGGTCGGCTTCTCCACGGTGTCCTCATGGACCTCCAGCACCCCTCTCCCCCCTCACTCACCCGCCTCGGGGGTGCGCAGGGCGCGCACGGCGCTGTCGGGGCCGTGGAGGTGCCCGAAGTAAGGTCTCACCTTGACCTCGTAGTCCTGGCCGCGGCGCAGCTCGGTGAGCAGGGCCCCGCGCTCCGCGGGCTGCCTCACCGCCCGCACCTCCTCCCAGCGCCCGCCGCGCCGCCGGCACAGCACTCGGTAGCCCTGAAGGAAGGGTGCTTGGCGCTCCACCTGAGGACCCAAGAGGAGGTTGCGATGGGTGGGAGGAGATGGGCACTGGGAGACCCGCGCGGGTGGGGTGGTGCAGCACTCACGGTCCAAGAGAGGCGGACGGTGCCCAGTGGTAGCACCACAGGTTCCTGGAGGTGCACAGTCACTTGTGCCAGCTCCTGTTGGACCCGATCAAGGTCCAGCTCTTGCTGTGTGGGGCTTGCTTCTGCCCAAAATATGAGAGGGTGGTGGGTCCGTGGGCACCTCCACTGATGTCACTCCATGAGGACTCCGAGTGGTCCACGGACGTGCACTGGCATCATTAGGTGGAGACGCACCCAAGGGTGGTGGGTGCGTGGGTATTTCCAGCAGCATCTCCAAGCAGAGGTGGGTACCTCTTGGCACCATCAAGCTTGGAATAACCCAAGGGCGATGGGTGCACTGGCACTTCCATCAGCATCAGCAGGAGGAAGACAGAGGCATTAAGGGCATGGACCCCACTGCTGCTGCAAACAGCCTTTGGCTCTAATCCCTTTATGCCCACAACAGACAAACCCAAAGGTGGTTGGTACATGGGCACCTCCACTGGTGCCACTGAGGATGCACACAAAGTGGTGGATGCATAAACATCTCCACCCTGGTGTCACCAAGGGGAGATGGACCCGAGGGTGGTGGGTGGATAGGCACCACAGCCTCACCAATCAGGGATGTACCCAAGCATGGTGGGTTCATGGGCATCTCCACTGATGTCACCAAGTGGAGATACACTCAGGGGTGGTGGGTTCATGGGCACCTCTCTCGTGTCACCGTGGGTCTCACCTTGGGTGCGCACAGGCTCCGAGACGCCGCTGGGCTCACCAAGCCCATAGGCATTGCCTGCCCTCACCATGAAGAGGTAGACAGTGCCAGGCACGAGGCCGCTCACCGTGTAGGTCTCACCCTCCACGTCAGCTGCCACCGTCTGCCACGGGCCACCCACTGCCTGGCTGTTGGAGGACAGAGGTGACCCGTGGTGGGGTGGCACCAGGCCACCACGTCACACATCCGGAGAGCAGGTTTGTGCCGTACCTGAAAGCCTCCACGAGGTAGGAGGTGACCTCAGCGGCGCCGCTGTCCGCAGCCCTTTCCCAGCTCAGCGTGACGCTGCTTTGGGTGACATTGGTGACCACAGGGGTGGAGGGTGGCCCCGGGAGGGCACTGGGCTTAGAGGACGGTGAGGAGAGCTCGGGTTCATCACCTGTGGGGGGGATACACAGAGATCTGGAGTGGCTTTGTCCTCAGTGCCACAGTCCCCCTGGCACTGTGACATCCCTGTCACCCACCTTGCACCTCCAGGGTGCTGCCCCAGCGTGTCTCGCCTGCCGGGCTGGAGGCCACACACTCGTAGTGCCCGGAGTCTGTCACCTGCGAGGGGAAGAGCTCCTGCCCCATCACCCTGAGCACCTGTCACCTCGGCACCCACGGCCCTGAGCACCCACCACTGCCTGCACCCACCCGTTTGCACACCCACCACCCTGAACATCCACCACCCTGAGCACCCACCGCCACTTGTGCCCACCACACCATGGCCCCAGCACCCCTCACTCTCCCANGTGCACCCACATCCCTGCACGCCACTATCCCTGCCCCCAGGTGCCCGCGGTGGGTGGGTGCCCTGAGCCCCTGCTCCGGGCCGGCTCACCCGGAGCCCGTTGATCTCCAGGGTGCCATTCTCCAGCAGGCTGACGCGGGGTTCAGCACCCACCAGGACGCTCCCATCCTTCAGCCACCCCACGCTGCCGGGGGGGTTCCCATCGCCCACCCGGCACGGCAGCCACGCCGTAGCGCCCACGGGCAGCACCGTCCGGTTGGCGAGTTCCCGGTGGTTCA
>VWYK01088692.1:1757-15670 GCA_013399775.1 Semnornis frantzii
TCAAAGAGTAACAGAAACGTTCAGGTTGGAGAAGGCCCTCAGGATCACCAAGTCCAACTGATATCCCTACTCTACAAGGTGCATCCTAAACCATATCCCCAAGCACCACATTCAAACGACTGTTAAACACATCTAGGGCTGGTGACTCCATCACCTCCCTGGGCAGCTCATTCCAATGCCTGACCACTGTCAATGGGATTTTTTTTTTTCCTAAAAATGTTCTAAAATTCCTTACAAAATTCCTAAAAATTCCTATATGGCATTGGTTTTAATTTTGCAAAAACATTATTTTAGGTTCACAATGCATATACACTCCAAAAAAAAAGTATTTTATCTTTGAGATACTGAAAGAGGTTTGTGTTCTGCTGTGGTTTAGCAAGCCAGGATGGGTTGCTACCACTTGAACATCTCATTAGGTGGATGGAAGAGTCTCTGCTGCTGTTTCAGTCACATGACACTATCACTCTCAGTTTTGAGTTGTCCTTTACAAAGTTGTCCTTCTGTGGTCAGGTTGATTGAAATGCAGTGTTACTGTAGTGTTTGACTACTGCCATTATCATCCCTATGAATTTTTAAGATGTTAAACAGAAGGGCATGAATAATACCAAGTCAAAACTTGGTTTGTACATCACAGAATATTTGCAAGTAACATTCCCCCCTATTTGCTCAGTCCTGATCCAGCTTTTCTCCCTGTTGCATTGCTATTACCATTTCAAAGGAGAGAAGAACAGAGAGAATTTACAATATGCATTACTCTCCCACTTTCTCTGTAATAAAGTGCAAACAGCTTTATTTTCCACAAGGCTATCACTGGCTTGCTTTAACTCAAACAAATATCATACCCATTAATTATTGTTAGATTTAATTATTCATCAAATTATTAAGGAATAGTTCTTGATGATTCGCAGAGGTGCCTCTTGAGCTGTCCAACACTGTTATAAATAAAGAAGGGTATGAGAAGGTAGCACTGCAAAAGTTCCCCATTAATGTCAATATGAAAGGACTCGCCACAGGTTATTTGCATTAAGTAATGATGACCTGAGATCAAAGTCAGAGCCCACTGGAACTTGAGGTTCCAAGGTAGCCTAATTCTGAGATGTCTACTGAAATCTTCCCGAAATCCAATATAAACTACTGTAACAGGCTATCAAAACTGTCAAGCTGGCTCAGCAGAATGAGTGATGTGTTTAAGTCTGATCGCTTTCAAAAGCTCCATGAAACTAGGATAGCTCCATCCAAATGGCCACAAGCGACTTCTGTATCCAATTATCAAAAACAAGCTCAACAAAAGCTGTCAAGAGCTGAATTGTGTTTCGGAACTGTGCTGCAAAGCGATAAAATGATTACCCTTAAAGAGAACTTTGTACATAGCTTAATAAACATTTCTTCCTACTTAACAACTCCAAAGCAGTAATTAATTATCAAAAGGAAGTAATTCCATTTTTAGCTCAGGCATACACTGAAAGTTTAAACGTTACTTCTGTCGACAAGTTCTCAACAATGCTGTAAAGTGTGCAAGCACAAAAGGTGAGGATTTAACATTAAGCAAAGCCTGACAGACTCTAAGTGCTCACAAAGCTGCTCTTGTAGCAAATCACTGATTATGTAAAATTAATTAGTATAATTCCGATCAGTGATTCTCTCTCAGTAATAGTTTAACTGGAATTAATAATCAGCCACTCTTTGTATTTTTTAATGTATGCTTCTGACTTTACTGTGTGCATTAAAAATAGAGCCCAAAGAGGGGTTTTGGGAGTCTTGCTGCAAGCTCTTATCTCTTTAAAAATAAAATAAAGGCAAGACAAGCTTAGGAGAAGAAATATAATTAAAGCCACAGATGAAATTAAAGAGGGTGGGAGAAATGAGGACAGCAAAGATTTCTCTCCCCTTTAGAATCTAAAGCACTGGGGTAATGAAAACAGGGAGCAGCGAGGAAAAAACTAAAACTGCTTTCTTTTTACTTCACATAAAGCTACCTTTTAAAAGTTCAACTCAACTACAATTTCTGTTTCCCAGGCTTTTTGGAGCTCTGCTGAGATTAAGTCTCTCTCATTCTCTAATTTTAGCAAAGAATAACTTAAACAGGAATATGAAGCTAGGAAAACGCAGTAAACAGAGATTCCTGTTCTGGCAGGTACCCTGGCCCCATGCTGCAGCATTTTCAGTCTATTAGTGAGTTTTGTGGTAACTTGCTGGTTTTCTTGTTGCAGTCAGTAGTGACAGAAGCAGTAGTGACAGAAGCAGCTGTTTTAATCTTCAGGAAAACCAGATAAGATTTTTATCTCTTAAAAAGAAGAAAAACATAAGTTGAAAATGTAAATTAGTGTCTCATGTTAGAAACCAGGAGCTGAATGAAAAAGGATAAAACACGGGTTTAAAATGCTTTTATGGAGTGCCATAACTTTTACAGAGTGTTGAATTTCTCTTGTTTAACATCTGCGTTGTTTCGGGAAAATTGATCTAAAACCTTCAACTGCTGCATGCTGGGCACTCTGAAATGGTTCTTGCTACTGAGAACAGTTCAACAAAGACATTCCTTTGTGTTTTGGTGACACAGTAAGATGCATTCAAAGAAAGATGGAATCATAAAATCCATCAGACTTGAAAGGGACCACAAGGATCATCCAGTTCCAACCCCCCTGCCATGGGCAGGGACACCTCACACTAGATCAGGTTGTCCAGAGCCTCACCCAGCCTAGCCTTAAACATCTCCAGGGATGAGGCTTCCACCACCTCCCTGGGCAACTCCTTCCAGGCTCTCACCACCCTCATGCTGAAGAGTTTCCTAATATCCAGGCTTAATAAACCCATTTCTGGCTTTGTTCCATTCCCCCCAGTCCTATCGCTCCCTTACAGCCTAAAAAGTCCCTCCCTAGCTGTCTCGTAGTCCGCCTTAAGATACTGAAAGGTGTGACAATGTCTAAAGAATTATATACTTTCTTGTTTTAATATTTAACTGAAAATTGAAAGTGGATCTTTTGGAAGACAGAATAGATTATTTCCTGTATTTATGAGCTAACAGCAGCAGTTTGAATTTGTTCGTGAGGTTTTCTTTTATTCTGTTGAGTCTTGAATGTTTACTGAGAGCAGCAGGCAAAGATAAACAATAGCTTCAAACTTCTCTATTACTGTTTTCTTAGCTAAGACAGAAAGCAATACACAGATTAGGAGTACCTAGTGCATAAATGAATAAATAAAATTATCTATATATATCCTTTAATTGATTTTTTGTTATACTTTAAGTGTCATGAATCCTTTAACAGCTGAAGTTTGGAGAATTGTGCCAAGATCTCCATCTTTCACCCTTCTTCAGATGGTTCACTTAGCTGACTCTAATCATTGCCTATCTTCAAGTTTTGTCATGGATCATCTATGTTAAGAATTGGTCACTATTTTTAATACATATATTTTATGAAGTAGATGTTCAGTGTCTTTTAAAGGCATCTAAAATGTATTGTCAGAATGGAAGGCAAACTTATGGGAGCAGAAATATAAATGTTTTCATTGATTCCTGATGTAAAAACAGTTGATATTGTTGGGTTATATGGTAAATGGCATGAAACACTGGGTATTATAAATGCTATCAAAACCACAGTGCAAAGCTTTCAGAAGTGAATTTTCTCTTACATAACAGTACCCTCATGAAACACCTTGAGCTTATGGAGAACTTTGCTGATACTGGTGAAGCTTGATACGGACTTTGAGAGATACACCTGCAGCACATGAGATTAAAACGTCCTTAAAAGTGTTATGGATCAAAACCTGGCCAGTGTGCATTTGGAATATGTCATCTGATAAAAGCTGTAGGTGTTTCATGTTGCTGAAGCAGAGATCAGAGTAAGCAGTAAATATTTATTATACATTCTAACAACGAACCTGGCTGTGCAGTTTGTGAACTACCTAAGGGTCTGGTTGGAATAAAGGCTTTTATTGATATTATGCATACACTAACTTAACTGTTTAAACCCTGCTCAGACTTCTGTAGCAGAAGTGCTGTCAGACTGTACCTGCTGAAACTTTTAAGATTTATTTATGTCTTCCCAACTCATTTGATCCTGATCAGTTGCTATATAAAAGCATCTTTTACTACCTTCTGAGTAATTGCCCTTGAACAAAAAACATATCACAAAAAGCTTAAATATTTTGTAGAGCATCTATGAAAGACAAGTAGATATTTGTGGACTGTCCAGCTCCTCTCAGTCTCCCATCTTTTAACCTAAACTGCCAAGTATAATGATGGTTCAGATGGTGCTTTGAATGAATCAAGTTTGCTTATATGATCACATATAGTAGGGGTAAGTCAGATATGTAGCAATAATGTCTGTCTCTAAAAAAAAGAGTTCAGAGTGCAAACAGAAGACAGGTACTCTGAAATTAATGTCCTGGGTGATTGTTCTGACTTATTGTACTCCATATGCTCAGTGCTTTTAACTATAATAAAATCCTCCCCTGGGCATTTGCTATGTTTCTTCCATTTCCTTTCCTTTGTTTCTCATATTTCACTATCTTTCTTGTCTTTTCTTACATTTTATTGGGATACCTTAGAGTATAGATGCATGGGGAGTTGGTTAGGTGGATTTTTGTTTGCTTATTTGGTTGGGTTTTTTTGTTGTTGTTGTTCATTTGTTGGGTTGCTTGTCTATTTTGTTGTTTGGGGATTTTTAAATGACAACTGTAAAGCATAAGGCTCAGTGGAGAATCCTGTTACTTGATCATAGCTTCTATATGCAACTAAGGCAGACAATAGCAATAACAATTATACACTTCTGGAACGTTTGTGACCTGCCATAAGATGTGAAGCACTCAGAACAGAACAAAGATGAAGCATCTCTTTTAAAGGGACCTGCCATGTTGAGGAATTATAAACAAATAAATAAATCTCTGACAGCAGAGAGGAGCACTCACATGAACTTCTGCAAACGCCACTCTAAGCAGACATACCTCTATGAACAGTAACCTGACATTTATAACTATACTAAATAATGCAACAAAAGAATTTTCAAGGTTTATGTGAACCTTTCTACATGCAGACTCTGCAGTTTCTTTAATTATTTACCATGTTTAGAAACCATCCTGGTGAATCAGATTTTGAAACACAAAGCAAATATTAACTGTTGAGCTATACGAGTATTTTGAGTTTGTGTCAGAAGGATGATGTTCTAAATCTTGTGTGAATTACAAAACAAGTGAGGCAAACTACTTTTCCATTTCTCTCGGTACAAACAAAGCACTTGATCTAATTTTTTGGAGGTAAGATATGATTCTAAATATATTTTTATGCTGAATTGGAACATCAGGGTAATATTTTAGCCTGGAGAAGAGGAGGCTCAGGGCAGACCCCACTGCTCTCTACAACTACCTGCAGGGAGGTTGTAGCCAGGTGGGGTTGGTCTCTTCTCCCAGCCAAACAGCAACAGAAGGAGAGGACACAGTCAGGGGAGGTCTAGGCTGGTTATTAGGAGGAAGTTCTTGACAGAGAGAGTGATTGGCATTGGCATGGGCTGCCCAGGGAGGTGATGGAGTCACCATCCCTGGAGGTGTTCAAGAAAAGCCTGGATGGGGCACTTAGTGCCATGGTCTGGTTGATTGGCTAGGGCTAGGTAATGGGTGGGACTGGATGAGCTTGGAGGTCTCTTCCAATCTGGTTGATTCTATGATTCTATAAATTCAGTAACAGAAGACAAATGAGCAGCTAATTCTCTAAGGTCTTGTAGTAGAAGCTGCGTATTTGATACTATCACAGTAAAATTTCCTCTTGATTGTGGGCAGAGCCTGTAAATTTTAATGAAAGCAGTTATATTTATCATTTTAACTAATAGCTATATTATCAAGAAGTTCTCATTACTAAGCTTATTATGTTGTCTTACATCGGAGGCCATTGCCAACTTGCTTTAGTCTGACCACAGTTAAGGAGATGTTTACAATCAACTCTCTCATTACAAATAGTTTCTGCCTAGTTTCGACTTTTCAATATCTCTGTTTTGAAAGAATATGTAAGAGCCTTTATATACATAGAAACACCTAGATGACAAACACATGGATTTAGAATATATAATTACAGTGTGTCAGGGGCTGAAAGGGACCTCAAAAACTCATCCAGTCCAACCCCACTGCAGGATCACCTAGACCAGATCACACAGGAACACAGCCAGACAGGTTTGGAATATCTCTAGAGAGGTAGGCTCCACAACCCCTCTGGGCAGCCTGTGCCAGGATTCTGTCACCCTCACAGGGTAAAGATTCCTCCTCACCTTTAAATGAAAATTCCCCTGCCTCAGCTTTCACCCATTGCCCCTTGTCCTGTCATTGGGCATCACCCAGCAGAGCCTGGCTCCAGCCTCCTCTCATTCACCTTTACATATTGATAATCATTGCTGAGGTCATCTCTCAGTCTCCTCGTTTCCCAGTAGCACAGTGCCAGTTCCCTCAGGCTCTCCTCCTAACAGAGCTGTTCCATTTCCTTCAGCATTTCTGTGGCTCTGTGCTGGACTCTCTCAAACAGTTCTATGTCTCTCCTGACCTGGGAGGCCCAGAACTGGACACAGTACTCCAGATGTGTCCTCAGCAGAGCAGAATAGAGGGGCAGGAGAACCTCTCGACCTACTAACCACAGCCCTTCTAACCCACCCCAGAATGGCATTACCCTAGCGACCAGAGCACATTGCTGGCTCATGCAATGGTCGACCTCCCATCAGCTAGGACCCACAGATCCTTTTCCCCTTCACTGCCTTCCTACAGATCAGGCTACAGGCATCTCGGTATCTGTGTTAGCATCTCTCAAGGAAACTCTATACAATAACTTTATTTGATAGCTTGCAACCTGACTTCTACAGCAAGCCTGCTTAAGTCACACATAGTTGCTCATGTAAGGAACCACTGGATGGTACAGAAATTTCTGCTGTCTACCAAGACAGAACTCAAGCTCCAAATATTTGAATAGCAAGTGTCCTTTCAAGCACATACCCCAGAATGACTGTTAATAAGCACATATCTCAGTTACTGGGAAGATTATTTATCATTCTTTGAAAGCCTGTGAGTATCCCTGGGGAAGATGCAATATGTAATGGAACAAAACAGTGATATTTACCTCAGACCCCTGTTGCCCCGACAGATAGTCTTTGTAATGGAAGTCTTAACGCATGTATGCTGAGGCTTAGTGTCAAGGATTAAAATTATGTTGTGCAAACACTTCCTTCCTCATATTTCAGGGATTTGTAGGGCAAGACTGTTTTGCTTACACAGATTTGTTCTCAAAATGAAGCCTTCAGGAAATTAAACTAACTGAAGTCAAACCCAAATCCTCACCTGGTACAAGACCGCATCCAGATATGATTTGTTTACACCTGAAACATGAGGGTCCAGGCTTCTGGGGCTGACCACCAAATTCAGGTCTCTGTGTAAGTAAAGCTCCTGGACAACTAAGACAACAGAACACACAATGTACTTTGGGGGTGAATATTTATGATGCTCAAAATCATCTTGCTGCTGTGTGCAGTGCTGTGTCAGTAAAACAAACACTAACCAAATGGCAGCCACTGTATTTAAGAGAAGTCTGTGAACATTCTGGCCTGCAGTTGGGAACATTACAACACAAAGTCTGCTCAAAATGGGTGAAAGTTAAGGAAAAAAAAAGAAACAAACAAGACACCAATCAAGCACCCACTAAAACCAGCACAATGTTAGTGCTTTCCCTTCACCAGTCTGCTTTTGCAAACTAAGATGAACTGGAAACTCAGAATCACAGAATCAGTCATGGTTGGAAGGCACCACAAGGATCATCTAGTTCCAACTCTCCCTGCCATGGGCAGGGACACCCTACCCTAGATCAGGCTGTCCAGAGCCTCACCCAGCCTGGCCTTGAACACCTCCAGGGATGGGGCCTCAACCACCTCCCTGGGCAACCCATTCCAGGGTCTCACCACTCATGGTGAAGAACTTCCCCCTCAGGTCCAGTCTGAATCTACCCACCTCCAGCTTTGCTCCATTCCCACCAGTCCTGTCACTACCTCATATTCTGGGAATATGACATTTTCTTCAAATAAAAAGTAGAAGGCTGAAATTGTTTGTACTGGAATTTTAAGCACTCAGTTCATTACAGAGGATGTAGGACAGCACAATGACCTACTGAGATTTCCTGGTTTATTATTTAGGGAATTAATTTTCTTAAGGATTAGTTCAGATACTGCTGGAGGTTGTGTCAGACAGGCAGTGTATTTGCCTGATAGCTGTACTCACTCTAAATAGGCAAACAAAAAACTAAATAAATAGCAACATGACGATCAGTTTGTGAAATGTCAGGTTTAATTTCTTGATTGGCTCACCAAACTGCTCTCCCAAGAAAGGATAGGAAGGGAAAAGCAACAGTTATTTTTGACATGCCCCTAGGTAATTACATTCTTCTTCATCAGACAAGAATGTGCATGCCTGACTGAACAACTCAGAAATTAAAAGCTGCTGTGCTTGTTTGAAAGGCAATGTTTTCTTCTGGGGTTTGTGCCACCATTTAGAATAATCTTGGTCTCATTTTAGCTGCGATCCTCTCTTGGGGGGATCAGAGGGAGTAGGGGTTTTTAGCACTATTGACAAAGATACACCTGATCCTAAACACAGTAATGTATCTTATAATGCAAAACTGAGAGGAACTGTCAGTGGGTTTTTAATTAAAAATGTCTTGTAATATTGTAATGTGGAAGACAGGAGCAGCACACATGCTAAAAGATCCTGCTGGATTTGCTACCATGGCGGAGCATGTTTGGCCAGAGTGGCTCCATGTTTCACCTATAAGCAGAGTGAGACACTTACCCCTGCTGAGTGATACTGCCTCATCTATGCCCTGGGGAGCTGCTTGATGCTAGACTGGGACTAGGGACACCCATGCCAGTGTCCTCGGTCACCATCCCGCAGGAATATGAGACAAGAGCCTGCTCTAAGAGTACGAGGAGGAAGGACTTCAACCCCACACAGATCTCATTTCCTTCCATCCTCAAGTTTGAGTGCCTTGTCTCTACCTGCAAGACACTTGAATGTGTCTGTGGGGAGCAGCTCCCTGCTCCTATATCACCCTTCTGGTGCAGATGGCAAAGGACATAATTAATTGGAGGATGCAGAGATGGTTTATTGTCTTTTTCTGGGAGATGAACAAGGGCCAGATTTGTCAAATGCAGAAGCTTGATGTTGTACTCAAATTTAGGAGTTTAAATCAAAACTGCTTTGTTTTCTGAGCACTGAACTTGTACCTTCCACAGCAGCTGTACATTTTGTGGCTGCTTACCTGACTTTGAAATGAGGCTGCCATACATATAGTGCTAAATATGCATCTCAGCAGCTAACCCTAAGCATTAAAATTTGGAAATTCTGGTTGAGGCTGTCTATGCAGTAAATTTATCCACTCTGTTTTATATTTGCACAGCTCTGTTAATTAATCAGTTGACAAAAGAAACCATAATAATAAACTCCTCCATCTCAGACATGCAGTACATAATTCCTGCTTCTCAACTGCCTCATCTATTTCTGCTTCATGCTACTCACCAAGTTCACATCAGATAGTGTTTCTGAATAGGTTGGTTTTTTTTTCCCCATTTTGAACTTGACAGGGGGGTTGAGCTTATTTGTTAAAGAATTTTGTTTTTCACTTAAGAAAAATTAATTTCATTCTCTCTGTAGCTCTCTGGTTTCCTAATCTCCAAAGCTGCATTATCACTAGCCTACAAGAAACTATGCACTGATTGATTGACAGAAGTTTTTCTCATTTGGCTGGAAATGCATCCTTTGCCATAAATGAGATCACTCTCCCCCTGCTATTTTTTTCCCCCAGCCCTTTCTTTTATGAACATTTCATTCCACTTAAATGTTAAAATATTTGTTTCTGTACCATTATGCAGGGAAATAACTAAGTAGTGCCTTCCCCATATTAAAATGCCACATGTGCAGAACTGCTTGGAGTGAATGTCTGTGAATCTATGTTCAAATCTTGCATATTCAATATCAAATTTGAAGGCAGAGCCAGATATGTGTAGAATGAAGCTTTCTGCCTTTTACAAGTTTGTGGTGTTATCATTTATCTGCCTCACCAACCAGTGAGCTTTACAAATGAGATAATTTTGCTGCAGTCTACAGCCAAATCTTAACAGCTGGCTTTCTGTTGTGTTCTGATTCAAATCCGAGCTTTTAATGCAGCCCCTCTTCTAGAATGCCCTTTATCACCAGGAGAGAGAGAGAAACAACTGCTTTGCATTTTTCAGATGTAATGTCTTTTAGGGTTTTACCAAGACTGAAGTCTCTTGATAATGGCTGGGCATAAAAGCTTAATATTAAATATAGGAGATAAAACTACAGCTAACCTTTGGTAAGGAGCACCTGAGTAACACAGGGAATAATGTCTTTTAAAAGATCACCTTTTCTTTTTGCTCTTGGGGAAATGAAGCAGTTTACGATTCTAAGCCTTATGAGATATATGGTTGCTCAGCAGAGGTGAGAAATAGTTTCATCACCTACAGGTAGAAAATTGATTTTTACTCAGTGTAAGGCGATCTGTAGTATTTCTTTAAATCCATAGTCGGAAGCAGAGCACATCCCCTCATGCTGTACAAAAATCAATTTGCCAGAGTAGAAGGAAACTTAAGTATATTCTAAACTGTGAAACACAGTGGAAACAAAGCAGTTCTGGAGATAACCCTTGGTATGAACTGTATTAAGGTTTCCTTGACAGATGTAGAGGAAAGTAGCCTCTTTTGCAGTTCCTTTCATTGTTCCTGCTGAATTCATAAAGCAACACATCCACAACACCATTTGCTTTGCTTTTTCCTCTCAAGTCTTTACCTGATTTTACTTTTTGAAAGCATTGTCTGGATAGTAAGAGGTCAGGTTAAAACAGCAAGGGAAGTCATCATTTAACTTCAAGTGGTCTTTTTACTGAGGTGCTGACCTCTGTGATGAGTATTATGCTCGGGCACCTAAGTGGTAAAAATCACCAGCAGCAAGACTTTTGTAGAATTGAAGTGTGTCAAGATGGCAGCTGGGTGAGAGTTCAGTCCCACAACAGTCAAGGAAGCAGAAGGTACAGCCTGGTTGCATTGCAGAGGTGCAATTTCAGAGGACACAGTCTCAAGTCGCACCAGGGTAGGTTTAGGTTGGATGCTAGGAAGAAGTTCTTCACAGAAAGAGTGACATTAGAATGGGATGCCCATGGGGGTGGTGGAGTGTCCAGCCTCGGAGATGTTTAAAAGAAGACAGGATGAGGTTTTAGTTGATTGGATAACATTGGGTGAGAGGTTGGACTTGATCTCAAAGGTCTTTTCCAACCTGACTCTGTGATTCTGTAATTATAGTATTGGTAGACATAGCACTGCCAGACCAACGCAGCAAAGAATGAAATTGAGGAAGTGAGATCTTCTGCAATAGATCATACACCTTCCAGGGCAAACAGATCACACTAACACTGAGTTTGGTCCCCAACCTTGTTCAGATATGGTAACAAGAACTGTAGGCATGCTTTTGGACTGTGGTTTAAACATATGAATGTCCAAAATAGTCATCGACTGTTTCTCTACTAAAGTGAATTGCAACATGAATTTTCCATGTGCTAAAGAAACTCCATCAATGGATGAACAGCAAGAAAGAGCAGTATAGTACCTACAGTTTAGCCAGCTATATTTTAGTTGGTTATACATTTCTCTCTGTTTATTATCTGGGCACTGCTTAACTACAGCTGGACTTTTAACTCCATAACAAATCCACGTTGCAAGCAATTATTCCCTCATTAGACAGTGGGACCTGGGGCAAGTTCAGGTTAGGTAACTTGCACAAGACCACACTTGCTTTTCCTGAAATTTTTGTGGGTATTTTTCTTTTTAAACAAACCCATCAGATCAATCCTGATCATTTCAGGTGATGTGGTATCACTACACATCACACAAATTGACTTCATCCAAGTGTTCTTGGAAAAAAATTAGCTGGTTTTCACTGCTTGTATGCCTGTAAAGATAACCTCCCAGGTTGTGGTCTGCCCTTGTTCAGCACAAGCTACAGAACATACCTTTTTGACAGCTTGGTCAGGTAGATTGCTACATCTCTGAAATCCAAGAAGAATTATCTTGAGAGAGATTGAAAAATGTTACATGTAATCTTTCCAACAAGCAGTCATTACACTTTGCCTTTGGGGAGACACCGAGAAAACTTCAGAGTAACAGAATGTTACTTAGATTTGATAGCAGAGGAAGCACACCACCTGAGTGATGAAACAGTCCACAGCTGCTTCACCTACCAAAGAAATAGCCTATATAATTGTACATTTACATACTCCTTGTGGTAAAGCAAAGCCTATATATAAGATTGAAATCTACCTTTTTACCTTAGCCAAGCCTAGTGAGAAAGCAGTCCCACATACCATCCAAACCCTAATTCAGAGTATCGGGATTACACAGTGACCTATCTTCTTGGGCAGGGTTTAGTTGTTTCAAGTTTTGCTTTACTAAGATCATAGGATTTTAGGGGTTGGAAAAGACCTCTATAGGTCATCAAGTCCAACCCTCTGCCACAGCAGAACTACAATCTAGCTCAGGTAGCATAAAACACATCCAGACAGGGCTGGGAAGGCTCCAGAGAAGGAGACTCCACAACCTCTTTGGGCAGCCTGTGACAGTGCTCTGTCACCCTTACAGTACAGAAGTTCTTCCTCACATTGAGGTGAAGCTTCCTGCACTGTAGTTTATATCCATTGCCCCTTATCCTATCCCAAGGTAAAATTAAGAAGAGTTTTTCCCTTCCCTCTTGACCCCCAGCCCTCAGATATTTAGAAACATTGATTAGATCCCCTCTGAGTCTTCTCTTCACCAGACCAAACAGCCTCAGGTCTCAGCCTCTCCTCCCAGGGCAGTCCTCCAGCCCCTTCGGCATCTCCGTAGTACATTAAGTGTTGCCATCAAGTAGGTGCTCTGCACCTGTGTGTAATATCTTTATCTATATAGATACCAGTAAGTATGGTCAGCAAGCTGAACAACTCAGGAAGCTAGAACATCAGAATTTCAGAGAGACTGATTATAATGGTAAAATATGTGTTTTGTCTGGATTTTTACTCTTCTGACACTATCTTCTAAGTGTCTTTTCGTTGCCAAGTAAGAAAGTGAATTTTCTGAACTAGAATTGTTTTAAAATAGTATAAATTCTGAACTTAAATGTTGATTTCTTTGTTAAGCTTTCCCGCTGAAAATGGAAGCCAGCCTGTACAGCTATGACGCGGGACTTTGAGCTAAGTCATTAAGATTTTACATTAAAATGACAGAATTAAAGGAAAAACATGACTACCTGGTGCCCTGAGAGTACTTACTACAAATGCATAATAAAATTAAGGTTACTGAGATGTACAGCTTGGTATGGAACTATTTATTCTTCCTCTTGGCACAGCTGTGTGCTACATGGGCACAAATATTGACAATTTTCAAATGGGTACCTTTCTATGTGGGCATATAGTATTGCATCTCTGAATTCTTATGCTTGCCTGCAAGCCTAGCTTAGTAAAGCTGCCTCCATGTGCTCTGTCCCTCTCTTCCTCCCCCTCTCTCCCAGCCATGGCATCCTCCAGATTTGGCAGAGAACATGTCCACCTCATTGTGTGGGCACTGCCCCCTCTGCCCATGCAGGTTTTGAATCTTGATGCACTGAGGACTGTGGACAGGAAAATTTTGCCTGGTTTAGGTATGGGCCAGCCTGGATTACGGTCTCCATTCGTTAGTGTGGAGTCAGGAGGCTACAGACTGGTCAGGGCTTTACAGACATGTTTGGCTATGAGAATTGGGGGACTTGAACATCTCCTCTATGAAGAGGAGACTGAGAGCCCTGGAGCTGTTCAGTTTGGAGAAGAGAAGACTGAGAGGAGACCTGGGCAATGTGTACACATCTTTGAGGTCACTTCCAAC
>VWYK01088693.1:6034-18440 GCA_013399775.1 Semnornis frantzii
TATTTACTCACAAAATAGTATCAGATAGCACCCAAGACTTGAAGGGAATTCTCTTGGTGTCTTGAAAGTCGTTGCAGGCAAAGCAGAGCGCAATGTGGCAGGGCAGAGCAGGCAAAAAAAGAAGTGGGCATGTGGCAAAAGCCTAATTATTGTTTGTCTGAAGGAAATGTCCCATTGACCACACAAATTCACCAATCAGAATGGCACTTTGCTAAACCTGACCTTATTAGTCAGGAGCTTGCTTTCCCTTATTTGGGAAAAAACAAGTCTGGGCAAGTCTTAGACCCTCTAAGTGGGTGTCTCTAAGTCTTTTGTCTTCTCCCTGTGCTCTGCTTCCCCCCCCACCCCAGCCTCTGCAAAGGGAAGGGAACCATGGGGGCATGCCTGGGGAAGCCAGGACCTGTATGTTCCATGACAGTCATATATGCTGCTCCCATAGCTCATTGTTCTTAGCTTCTTCAAGTAGCTGGAAAGTTGCCTTACACAGTTGCCTGCTGTGTGTAGAGTCTGCATAGGTAAATGGCTGCTCTGGTATTTGGCTGCTGGGGTTGACTCTTGCCTTGGAGTTTCTCAGTGTCCTTACTTGGGCCTTGCCCACAGCCAAAATGTTGCAGCCGAAGCCTTTTTCTCCTGTGTTTCTGGGAGTAAGCTGCCCCAGAACAGTCAGCCCAGTTCTTTGTCTGATCTTCTGATGGAGTCAGCCTTGATTATCAAGGGTTCACTTAGCTCTTCCAATCAGTTCTTAGCAAGCCACCCTCTTAACGCAGCCATATCATCATGCCCCTCTGTGAAAAGGTTTGGTAATTGCATCCTGTATGAGCACTCCTGTTTGAGAAGAGTAGACAGGGTATGGGTTTGGTGTTTGTGTGACTGGGAGCTAGCAGTGCTAAGACTCAAGCCAATGGGAAAGTTAAAGAGGTCTAATAAATAATTTAATTTTAGAGGTACTGATGATGTTGTTGGAGTGAACAGCATGTATGACAGTCTGGTAGCAAAAGAAGTCAGAGAAAGTAAGAAAAAGGATTTCAAGAGCAAAAGGGAAAAGCATTAAAAAAAAATTGCTGAGCTTTCAGTGAGGCAAAAGTGAAGTGGGAGAGCCTGGGAGGGAAAAGGCCTAAAGGAAAAGTTTTTGAGTGAAGAGAGTGACTAAAGAGAGGAGAAGGCAGCTTTCTGATTTATGAAGTGTACACCTAAGAGAGCTTCATGTGTGCGCTCACCCCACTGACATCTGCGCAAACCGTGCAAGACCCTGGTTGACTTGGCGCAGAAAGAGAAGAGTCAGGAGGCAGTAGTAGAGCAGGTGTCTGGAAGGAGCAAGGTTGGAAATGAGACAGTCTCTGGAAAGGGAAAGAATGCTAGGCAGTGGGTTGGATGTGGGGGAAGCTGGGGAAATGTGGATGGCAAAAATTAAGTGACGAGACTCCATTAGAGGAGGAATAAAATCCCCAAAGAAATGCAGTGCTTTTAATATTTTTATTCTTTGCTGCAAAAACAACCCTCAAAACATTCAACAAGCCTTCCTCCCTAGGTGTGTGATTGGAGAGGTAGGTTGCAGAATGAATCATAGGTGTCTCATGCTTCTAGGGCAGAATGTGTGAAAAGGCAGATCATGTGATTTACTGCAATAGAGAAGAGAGGAGCAAGTATTGGCACTGCCTGTTGAATATGTTGTTGAGACCGATGGGAAATGTGTGTTTATTCGAGGCAGAGGATTTTCAGAGCATGTATGTTGTTTGAGGAGTGCCCACCAGCTTCATTTTACTTTAACTCAACATGAGCCTGCAGTATGTGAATGCAGCTCAGACAGCAACCGAGTGCTGGGCTGCAGCAAGAGCAGTGTGGACTGCAGGGCAAGGGAGGGGATTCTGCCCCTTTGCTCTGCTCTCCTCAGACCCCACCTGCAGTCCTGTGTGCAGTTGTGGAGCCCCCAGCACAGGAAGGACATGGAACTGTTGGAGGGGGTCCAGAGGAGGCCACAAAGATGCTCAGAGGGCTTCAGCAGCTCTGCTGAGGACAGGCTGAGAGAGTTGGGGCTCTGCAGCCTGGAGAAGAGAAGGCTTCCAGGAGATCTTGGAGTAGCCTTCCAATATCTGAAGGGGGCCTACAGGAAGGCTGTGGAGGGACTGTTGACAAGGTCTTGCAATGAGAGGACAAGGAGCAATGGGTTTGAACTGGCAGAGGGGAAATTGAAACTGGATGTTAGGAGGAAGTTCTTTCCGGTGAGGGTGGTGAGGCACTGGAACAGGTTGGCCAGGGAGGTTGTGGAGCACAGAATCACAGAATGTGATCTTTAATCACGTTCTGTGACTCTGTGCTCCACAACCTCCCTGGAGGTATTCAAGGCCAGGTTGGATGAGGCCTTGAGTGACCTGTGCTTGTGGGAGGTGTCCCTGCCTATGGCAGGGGGTTGGAACTAGCTGATCTTTGAGGTCCCTTCCACCCTTACCATTCTGTCATACTTAGCTGGAGAAAAAAAAAAAAGTACTACTCTCCTTGGACTTACTTGCTAATATTTGAGGTTCTGAAGTTAAATTTCCATATGTAATTTTTCCTTCCCTATTTGTATGGGTCTAATCCAGCTCAACTAAGAGGAGATCTGACTGCTTACAAGAAAAACAGTAAAACTGACTTGACATAAAATGCTGTCAAATTCGTGGAGTAAGCATTTGGGTGAAGGCATTTTCCCTTCTAATCCTTTACTTTTATTAATCTTAGGTGTTGCTTGTAATGATATGAAATAAAAAAAAGTACTCAGAGTATGATTATTTTTTAAAAATTGCTGGTATTCTTTAATGGAATATACTTTACCAATGACAACTTATTTTAGGATATTCTAATTTCTAATTCTCTACTATAGGGAAGAAGTTACTTATTTTTATTTGATTAACTGCATTGACCATCGACCCCATTCAGGTGGGTTGTGGGCTTTTTTCTGTTTGTTTTTTGTATGTGATAAGAGGGATGATTCTTTCATCTCCTCTGCTTGACTGTTACAGTCTAAGTTCTGGGAAGGACACAACATGCATAGAATCTAAGTCATAAAATCCCTGGTTGGAAAAGACTTTAGGATCATTGAGTCCAACCATAACCCAACACAACTGTTAGCTGATGTCCTTAAGTATCTTATCCAAATATCTTTTAAACACCTCCAGGCATAGTGTTTTCCTGGGCAGCCTATTCCAGTTCCTGATGACCTTTTCAGTGAAGAATTTTTTCCTAATACCAAATCTAAACCTCTCTATGGTGCAACTTGAGGCCGTTTCCTCTCACCCTATCATTTGTCACCTGGGAGAAAGGGCTCGCTCCCATCTCACTGCAACCTCCTTTCAGGTAGTCATAGAGAGCAATGAGGTCTACCCATAGCTCCTCTTCTCCAGGCTGAACAGCCTCAATTCCCTCAGCAACTCCTCACAGGACTTGCATTAAAGACCTCTCGCCAAGCTTCTTGCTTGTCTTGTGATTGGAAGGACAAAGCATGGATGTATGGGTAGGAAAGGGAGGATATTGTGGGTACAGCCCCAGGTATGGACTCCAGACACCATTGGTAAGGTGTTACTCCTTCATTTCCCACTGTGGGTCTTTGCAGCTCTCTTGGGAGATGTCTGTTGCAGCCAGTCCTGCCTCTGTTTCCTGGGGCTGGCCGCAACTGCTCTTGGCTCACCTTCTCCTCCAAGGGGAACTGCGGAGTTGGTAAGATTAATGTTGGCCCTTACTGCTTTTCTTCTGGATGCCACTGCTTTTCAAAGGCCCCAGTTATGTTTTCCATGGTTAAAAGTAGTAGTGAAACACACAGCTTTCATCGAATTACCAGCTTGAGCTTAGAATCTGTGTATCTTCACCCCTCCCTGGTTTCTCTGAATGGAGGGGAGGAGGCTTGTGCTTACACTTGGAAGTGCTCAGCGTTCTCTGCTTGATGTGGTACTGTAAGGTGTCTTGGAGAGCTGATGTTGGCTGCTACTATGACAAGGAGGTATAGGAAGTTGGTATGGCAGTGGGAAAGTAGTGAGGCTCAGGATCTCTGCTGAGGACAACAGGGAAGCACAAAATTGGAAGGGGAGACTGTACGTGTAGGTTGAGACCTTGAAGGTATCGGTGAACGTGTTAAGTATGTAGAACTAAGTGAGGCTACAAGATCAAGAAATATGTTCTTGAAGCAAGACTGTGGGAAGAGTTGAGAGCATACTGCTTTCAACTTAGTGAGCTTTGTCATACCTGGTGGGATTTCTCTCTGCAAAGCAGTCAAGGTCTGCTTTGTGGATAGTAATTAGCACTCTGCTGTCTTATTCCTCTGATTTAGAGGGCATGGTTTGTTTTCATCCCCTTCCTATCCATTTGTTCTGCTCTGCCTTTTCTTTTGCCTGAACAAAAAATGACATGAAGTGACAAGGGCAATGCTCTCTCATGAAGATAGCAGGCATATGGATGCAAATGAAGCTACAACCTGTACTCCACAAGCAATCAAGAGACTTCAGGGCCCTGGGATGGTTGGTGAGCAAATCTGGGCCATGGGTTATTTTTCACTCTCTCCTTCCAGCTGCAGGCAGTGACATTGGGGAAAAAAAAAGATGGGCCCGGTCTATTAATATATGGCTCTGTGGCTGGTGTCACTGCCATAATATTTTTTTTCTGTTTTTCCCTATAAAGGAATGGCCTACATGGCACCAGGCTTGCTGGCATCAGATGGGATTCACCTTTCCCAAAGTGGGAGGAGGGTCTTTGCTCAGGAGCTTGTAGGGCTTACTGAGAAGGCTTTAAACTAGATCTGAGGGGAGAGGGAAATGATATGAGGTTTGCCTGTGACAAGCTGTGTGATGATATGCCTTAGAGGGATGAGGTGCTACTGAGGGCCCCTCAGTCTGTTGCTCTGAGGTATGCTGGGCGCACTGGAGCACACTTGGAGTTAGGCAAGAAAAGAAAAACTGTCAAGATTGAGCTGAGATGTGCAGGCCAAACTAAAAGGCAAGAAGGAAATGTACAGGCAGTGGAAGTAGGGAGAAGTATCCAGGGAAGAGTATAGGGACACCACCCTATTGTGTAGGCATGGGATCAGGAAGGTCAAGGCACATCTGGAGTTGAACTTGGCAAGGGATGCACAGTCAGGTATGTCACAATCAGAAAAGGAAGGTCAAAGAAAAGGTACCCCCCTTGATAAGACTGCAAGCTGGTAACTACAGGCAAAGAGAAGGCTGAGGTACTAAACAACATTTTTCCTCAGTCTTCACTGGACGTCTCTCTCATCATACCTCCTGAGCCAATGGACCACTAGACAGGGGTCAGAGGGACAAAGTTCCTCCTGCTGTGAGAGAAGATCAGGTTTGTGATCACCTGAGTAACCTGATGATACCTAATTGTATGGAACCTGCCAAGCCATTTCCCATGTTTGAAAAGTCCTGGCAGTCAGGTGAACCTCTAGTGATTCCAAAAAAGGGAAACATTTCACCTGTTGTTGGAAAGGGTAGAAAGGAGGACACTGGGAACTACCAACCTGCCAGCCTCACCTCTGTGCCTGGGAAGATCATGGAATAGATCCTGCTAGAAGCTATGTTAAGGCACATGGAGAGCGGAGAGGTGATTTGAGGCAGTCAACATAGCTTCACCAAGGGCAAGTCTTGCCTAATCAACCCTAGTGGTCTTCTGTGAAGGAGTGATTACATCAGTGGACAAGGGAAGAGCTATGGATGTCATCTACCTGGACTTCTGTAAGGCTTTAGTCTAGGTCCCTCACAACATCCTCTGTAAAGTGGAGAGATACGGAATTGATGGGTTGATTCTCCAGTGGATTACAAATTAGTTGGATGGTGGCATCTGGAGGGTAGTGGTCAATGGCTTGATGTCCAGATAGAGATGGATGACAAGGGGTGTCCTTCAAGGGTCTGTACATGGACAAGTGCTCTTTAATATCTTCATCGATGACAGTGGGATCAGGTGACAAGGTCAGATTGGATGGGGCTCTGAGCAACCTCGTCTAGCTGAAGGTGTCCCTGCTCACTGCAGAAAGGTTGGACTTGATGGCATTTAGGTCCCTTCCAACTTGAATGATTCTCTTTAACATCTTAATCAATGGTCTGTACAAGGGGAATGAGTGCACCTTCAGTAAGTTTGCAGATGGCATTAAGCTGGGAGGGATTGTTGATCTGCTTGAGGGTAGGAAGGCCAGGAGGGACCTGGATGGGCTGCGTTGATGGACTGAGGTCAGTTGCATGAGATTCAACATGGCAAAGTGTCAGTCTTGAACCTGAGTCACAACAACCACGTGTAGTGCTACAGGCTCATGGTAGAGTGACTGTAAAACTACTTAGCAGTGAGGGAGAGGACGAGGTCAACAGGCAGCTGAACATGAGCCAGCAGTGTGCCCAGGTGGCCAAGAAGGCCATCAGCATTCTGGTTTTGATCAGGAATATTGTGACAAGCAGGACCATGGAAGTGATTGTCTTCCTGTACTCAACACTGGTGGGCCCATACCTTGAGTACTGTGTTGAGTTTTGGGCTCTCTCTAGAAGAAAATCCTTGAGTTACTGGACTGTGTCCAGAGAAGGGCAACGAAGATGAAGTGTGTGGAGAAGAGGTCTTCTGAGGAGGGACTGAGGGAACTGTGGTTGTTTGGTCTGGAGAAAAGGAGGATGATGGGGGAGACCTTCGTGCTCTCTACAGCTGTCTGAAAGGAGTTTTTAGTGAGTTGCATGTGGTAACAATTGACAGAATGAGAGGAAATGGCTTCAAGTTGCACCAGGGTAGATTTAGGTCAGATATTTGAAGAAACTTCTTCACTGAAAGGGCAAACACCGGAATAGGCTTCCCAGGTGCTTGAATGCTGGTTGAATTGGCATCCCTGGAGGTGTTTAGAAGATGCATAGATGTGGTGCTAAGGGACACGGTGAAGCATCAGACTTGGTAGACTTAGATGATGGTTGGACCTGATGATCTTAAAGGTCTTTTCTAATTGAAACAATTCTGTGATTCTATTCTGCAGTTCTGTGATTCTGACAGAGAGGGCTCCTATAAAGCTATTGGCTTGCACATCAAGCTGGTGACTTAAAGAACTGACAAATGACCACCCCAGAGGAGAAGTAACAGGCTATGCATTTTTGCCAGCAGTGCAGCTCCTTTGGCATTAGCAATGGTTGGGTGAGGCAGACTTCAGCTGAGCATGCCTCCTGTTCCTTTTAGAGAGAGGGGAGACAATTTGGATTTGTCTGAGCTCTCCTTGGGTGTCAGCTGTTGAAATATGTGGTGGAGAATTATACACATGCAAGATGTATGAAGTGAAGTTCAACCAGATATTTCTTGTCATATTGTTCTCTGGTTTCCATGTTTCTCTCTTTAGCCAAATGTTTCCTTCTGCCACGAGCTGTGCTGCCTGAAGCATATTCTTCTCATCCGAGGCTCAAATGACACTTGGTTTCTTGGCACTAGACCAAGACAAAGACATTTTGCTTCACTGGGACTATGGCACAACGTTTACTGGGAGTAATGAAGTTAGACTGTGTGAGAAGAAAACATGATTCTCCCTTCAGCCCCTGTGAGATATATCATCTAGAAAAGTATATGGAGAAGCCAGCAGAGCCTTCATAGTAAAAGGCATACTGGAGCATGCCATCCTCAGGAGCAGAAGGAAGCTGCTTCCCTGCCATCTGCTGGGGTTTTTCATGTTCCAGTGTCACACTTGCAGTTTTTTATTTGTTCAAGGTTTAAAAAACTTTTTTCCACCTGGTCTTTCTGCTGTGGGCACAGTGCTAAAGGGCACACCTGATAGGTGAACAGGGTCACCCCAGGAGACCTAGATTAAGATTGAACCCAAGTCCCTGATGCAGCAGATTTGATGAGTTGTGCTTTTCCCTAAGGGTCTTTTTTTCCCCATCTTCCAAAATAGCTCTCACAGCTTGGCGTGACTGATGATGTCCACTCATGAGAAGAAAATGGTTTGAAGTCAGACAGGTTGGTATGGATATAAGCAGAACTGTTTTGGAACGGAGCCAGACAGTGAAATAGAAAAGCTTTGGGTTGTGTCTGTCATTAGTCAAGGGCCTGGGAGCCGTGGGTCAGCACAGCTTCCTTTTGAATTTAGACCTTGATTTTCATTTTGGCTCTGTGGCTAATTTATTATGGTCCTTAGAACCATGTTGTGTGTCTCTTTGCCCCATCTGCCTTTGCTGGTGTAATTTTCCAGCCTTTTAAATCATATTGAAAGCTCTTGTCTTGCTTTTGACTCACCTGCCAGTGTTCATCTGCAACAAAGAAAGAAGAGTGGAGCAGTGATGGTGAAATTGGGCAGTCTGAGACAACCCTCTAAGCAGAGGGAAGACTCTGTTTCCTTGGGAGGAAGTTTCTGTTTTACCTTCTTTTCTACTGCTCACTCCTTCCTTGACAGTCCTCTGTGGTGCCGTCTCCTTTAATCCTTGTGCAGCAAAGGTTAATGTTAATGCTGTGTGTGAGGGAGGAAGTCCCTACTGGCACAGGAAAAGAATCATTTAATAAAAAGGTAATCATTGATCAGTGGGTCCAATCTGTCAAAGGTCACCTATTGATCCATCTCTCATTGTGAGTCAAGCCCTCTGTTTTAATGACCTAATTCCCAGGTAAGTTTCTCTGTTACTTGGCAGAAGTGGTGCTCAGAAACCCTTTCTTTTATAGGAGTGCCACTCTTGGTGTATGATGGAAGCAAGGAAAAAAAAAACAAAACCCTTGCAGTGATCTCAATTATCCATGCCTCTAAGTGCTCCCAGTCCTGCTTGTTTTGTATATTTGCTGTCTCAAGGAAACCAAAAGTTGCAAGGATCATGGAAGTTAAATGTTCTTTTGCTCTTCAGAACTGAAGTACAGTAGCAGGGGTAAAGCATAGGAAGGTAAGACACTCGTGAAGCTGTAATTGTTCCTTGTGCTCTAATTTATTTTGAAAGAAATGAGGACAAACATGAGAGAAGGCTCTAAATATCATGAATTTTGTTAAAAGCATCTGACAAGCATTCTTTTCTCTTCTTGCCCTTTAGTATGAGCTGTAGTAGGGCAGACAAGGAGATGTAGAGAAGGTACATTTTGGAGTGGTTAACAGAGAAGCTGATGAGCAGCATGTAATCTGCTCGCTGCAAGGGATAGCATTCACGAGCACCACTAATCTGATATCCCATTGGAAATGTCCTGAGGTGGCTTATGGGCTTGTCATGGTTGAATAACTAAACTACAATATTTTTATTATTAATAATAAACAACGAAAAGTAATATAACAAAAAAAAGGAGAAGGAAATAAATCCCAAGAGAAGGAAAGTGATGTACAACGCAATTGCTCGCCTTCCACTGGCTGATCAGTGGCTGGTTCCTATCTGCCAACTTTCCCAGTCTGTATACTGAGCATGGCATCCTATGATATGGAATATCTTTTGGCTAGTTCAGATCAGATGTCCTGGCCACTCTTCTTCCCAGATTCTTGTGCTGCTCACTGGCAGAGCATAGGAAATGGAAAAATTCTTATCTTAAGGCAAGTACTACTTAGCAACAACTAAAACATCAACTTGTCAACATTATTCTCACACTAAATCCAAAGCACAGCACAGTACTGTGAAGTCTATCTTGGCTGAAACCAGGACAGGACTCAACTAGCTGTGATGCTTGTAGGATGATAAATTTTACAGCATTCTCTGCCAATCCCATCCAGATGCTGGTTGCCAAAGGCTGCTGCACCTGGATAGGAGCATTCCCACTTGCCGTGTCTCTCGCTTGTACCCTATTCCTATACAGCACAAGAATACATAATCCAGTCTTTTGCATAGAGTCTTTTTATAGACATACTAAAAGTGGCATGAAAAACACAGGACTTAATATATCCTTTGCTGTGAATGCTGCTACATGTAATATTCATATTGTTCTAGAGTGCATGTGCACAGGTAAGGTGATTAACTCCAAAAGGCTGCAGCCTGCAGCACACATCTGAATGGAAGGAACAAGAGGAACTCAGGCCAGAAGGGCTGTGGCATAAATTGACAGCAGTGGAAACTGAAATGACATTTTGTGACATGATGTTGTAAAGTTAATAGAGCTAACCAGGTTTTATGTCTTTATCTACAATCACAGTTTCTGAAACAAGATGCAGAGGGTTGATCTCCAGAACAGGAGACTGGAGATGAAAAGTGTGAGTTTCTGTGGCAGTTTGCATCTGCTGTGTCGTAGGCATCCTGGAAACTTTGTCCTGTGCTCCAGACCTCACTAGAACACAGAGGAAGTTCACATGTCTTTTGGAAATGCCCAAGTTAAACCTCAGGAGAAAAAGAGCAGTTCAGAATTCCTTCTTCAGGGGTTGTTGTTGTCCTTTGATTATGAAATATCCACTGCCTTAAATGTCACAACTAAAAATTTGGGATTGCAAAGTACTTTTTGGCCTTACCAAAGCCAATTAAAATTGCTTTGAATATTGCTTTATTTCTCCTAATTCTTTGGATAACATTAATCACTTTCTTCCCCCAGCAAAATCTAAGTTCTTTACACTAGAAGCATGTGTACCTGTGTGCTGGTTTGAGGCTAATTGGAATATTTTAATGGAGAAAATTAGATTATAGACTTTGAAAAGGAAACAATGGTGATGTCTGCTTCACTCATAGCCTTGCTGAGATAGATAACAACAAGAACACAAACATAGATAACACAGAATCTCTCAGGCTTGGAGAGTCTTGGGTTCTCTAGCTTCTTGCCTTCTCCTCTCTGCTGAGTAACCTAACTAACCCCTCTGCTTCTAACCCCCCTGGCCGATCCTCCAAACTCACCTTGCACATAAGCTAAACCCTGGGGTAAGGCAGAGGGGTGGGAAGAAGGTGGAAGGGTGGTTGGGAGCCCCTCCTGGGGACTCTGATTTCTGGGAGGGGGATTGTGTTTCTGTATTACCTTTAACTTGTATATTTCTGTAACTATTCCTGTCTATTGTGTATATCTCTGCTTGTACATTGTGCTGAGCTGTAAATAGAACTTCAGTCCTTAACTTCCAGCTGTCTGAGTCTAGTTTGGTTGATTTTACAAAGTTTGGGGATGGGGAACTCCCAAACCGTCACAACCTGAGATCAACAATAGTCATTGAGGGATGATCCATCATCCTCTGCATCCATGACTGCTGGCCTTCCCTGTTGTTTTGATGGAGTAATGAATATCTCTACTTAGTTTCTTTGCACCCTCTTGGCTGCTTTGCTCTTAGAGGCTGATATTTAGCTCCTGAAGCATTTCTCCTCAAATGTTATATACCTCACTGGAATTTCCCAAGGCATGCTGTGCAATAAATATATCTCTACCCTCTGCAGGCAGGTACAGTCTGTGCAGTTGTGTTTTACCACATGCCTGGTTTTCTGCTTGTCTCAGTGGGAGCAGGTATGTGTGGCACCTCCATGATACTCCACAGGGACCAAGCTCTCATATATCTGGTAGCTTGTGATGAGTGCCTGTGTGTGTCTGTTTGGGGTCTCTTCAGGCAGACGTGTAGAGTTACAGAAAGGCTATAAAATTTCTCTGGGATTTCATTGCAAGCTGCTGGAGCGATTAATGAATAGCAGCAGGGTGCTATGTGGGTGTTTGCTCCAAGGCTGTCTCTGAGTATACAGGACAGGGACTCACACTTTTTTGCACAGAAGAAGAATGAAACAGTAGTATTTTCTTGAGGATTTTTTTCCTCTTTTAGAGTGAACATACTGACTTGGGGAAGAAGAGTGCTCTTCTGCTGTGCTGTGGGTGTCAGCTAAAGCCTGTAGCACTGAGCTGCTCAGTGTTGTTGTTTGCTGCAGATACATAGGTAAAGGAAATTTTTGGAAAGGGAGACTCTGCACTGGCCCCTCTCAGGGGATGTTATTCCATGTGGCTATCGATAGTCTCATAACCCCCAAGTGACAGAGCAGAGTCGAGTCCTTAAGTGTATTATGAAAGGCTATCGTAACTCATGGAAATAACATACCAAGAGCTGGTCCCTCTTAAACCAAGTTAAGAGCTAAATCTGTTTTTAGTCTTTGAATTGGCAAAGTCTGTGACATGGTCAGGGCAAGGGAGGCGATTCTGCCCTTTTGCTCTGCTCTCAGACCCCACCTGGAGTCCTGTGTGCAGTTGTGGAGCCCTCAGCAGAGGAAGGACATGGAACTGTTGGAGTGGGTCCAGAGAAGGCCATGAAGATGCTCAGAGGGCTGCAGCAGCTCTGCTATGAGGACAGACTGAGAGAGTTGGGGCTCTGCACTCTGGAGAAAGCCTTCAAGGAGACCTTATATTAGCCTTCCAGTATCTGAAGGGGGCCTACAGAAAGGCTGGGGAGGGACTATTGACAAGGTCTTGCAATGAGAGGACAAGGGGCAATGGGATTAAATTGGCAGAGGGGAGATTGAAATTGGATGTTAGGAGGAAGTTCTTAGCAGTGAGTTCTCTGCAGTGCAGACACTGGCATAGGTTGCCC
>VWYK01088698.1:0-18720 GCA_013399775.1 Semnornis frantzii
CTGACCCCTGAGGGACCACACTTGGCACTGGTCTGCAGTAATGAACGATTTGGGAACAGCTTTACTGCTAAAAAAGCACACAGTCAGACAAACAAACAGTTCTCTCCCATGAAAAAGTAGCACACGAACAGAACACCAAAAACCTGCAGCTGCTGCAGAGCCATGGGTGAGGCTCCAGGCAGTTCACATCTGCCAAGACTGCCTGAGCTGCCGCTGACCTGCGATGTTCCTCCGAGGTATTTTGACTCTGTATCATCTGCTGAAGCCATCACAGGAGAACTCATGGTGTTTCCAAAACAGCATCCACTGGTCACACTGAGCAGGGGAAATCCTCTGAGCTTTAAGCCCTGCAATGCTGGCAACGCATTTTCCCTCGGGTCCTTTCGCCCGCCAGCAGCCTGTACTTGTCCACCTGTCCTTGCTGGGTTGTTTCGGCCGCTTGCCATTGCTGAGCCCTGCCAGCCCATGGGGAGTGGGCTCTAATGAAACCAAAGGAGATTCCCTTACTGCTGCTCTCCCTCACTCTTACATTCACAGAGCTCTGTCCTCTTCTTCAGCTGCTGCTGAGGGCAGGGTTCGACAGTACAGAGGCAAGGCATATGAGGAGCAGAGCGTTCGCACACCAGCAGGACCAAAAGGCTTTTTTGGCCTCATACCTTGTGCAGACACTTCAGAGACTCTTCTCAGTATAAAAAGGTATCTCTGTACATTTCCTATCTACTGACTGAAGGGGCCACAAGACAGCTGCTGAGGAACTTGTTTGAGAATTGAGATTGGATATTAGGAAGAAGTTCTTCCACATGAGGGTGGTGAGACACTGGCACAGGTTGCCCAGAGAGGTGGTGGAAGCCTCATCCCTGGAGGTTTTTAAGGCCAGGTTGGATGTGGTTGTGGGCAAGCTGATCTGGTGTGAGGTGTCCCTGCTCATGGCAGGGGGGTTGGACTGGCTGATCCTTGAGGTCCCTTCCAGCCCTGACAGTTCTGTGATCCTGTGCCTACCAAACACACCAAGTGATTTCCTTTCCCCACCTTTCCCAGACTCCAAAATACTCTAGAGTTTAACAGAATCTATCAACACTTTGATACAGCTAAAAGCTGTGAATCCTCAGAAGCACTCAAACCTTTTTAAACAACAAACAAATGCAGGAGCTGATCTTATCCTCCGATTTCTCCTTCCTGAGTTGCTCCCCAGGGGTCGCGTCAAGACCTACACCAGCTCTGCCAAGGCACCTTGCTGACTGTGGCTGCTGTGGGCTGTATGCCTGCCATCTCCCAGCCCTTCCAGGAACACAGCTCCCACAGCCGCCTTACTCTCCCTTCACATACTGTAGGTCCTTGGGTACCTGCTGAACGCTGGCCCCTAGCCAGGCCATCCTGCACTAGATATAAATCCTCATTCCTCACCATGCCCCAGACCCACAGTGTCCCTGGAGCACCCTTCACCGCCTCTATCCTCTGGCTCTCACCCCCCCGGTTCACAACCCCCCTTCGTTCCCTGCCTAAGCAGACCAAGTGTTGCTTAATCATCTCACAGTGATATCGGGAGGCCCAAATAATTACTGGCTCGCAGTGCATGCCTTAATCCCCAAGCAGAAGCTCTTTACTACGTGTGCTGGGCCTCGTTGGCAAACTGCTTTCAAAACAGCAGTGAAAGTGCCATCAGGACAAGCAAAATGCAGCAGAGGACTCTGCTTTCCACTTCCTCCACCTAGCCTTAAAGTCCTGTTTTCTTGTCTCTTTCCATCCCCTTGAACAAGTGAGAACCCAAATGTACGAGCTTTCTTTATTAATAAAATAACAGCTTTATATAAGTGCATACATAGGATCCCAGGATCTCAGGATGTTAGGGGTTGGAAGGGACCTCTGGAGAGCTTCCAGCCCAACCCCTGCCAGAGCAGGAGCAGAGAATCCAGCACAGGTCACACAGGAACACATCCAGACAGGGCTGGAAAGGCTCCAGAGGAGACTCCACAACCTCTCTGGGCAGCCTGTGCCAGGACTCTGGGACCCTTACAGTCAAGAAGTTCCCCCTTGTGTTGAGCTGGAACCTCCTGGGCTGCAGCTTCCATCCATTGCTCCTTGTCCTATCCCAGGGACCAAGTGAGCAGAGCCTGGCCCCTCCTCCTGACCCCCAGCCCTCAGATATTTATAGACATTTATTAAATCCCCTCTCTGCTGTCACAGGGCACAAGTGAGCAGAGGCTGTCCCTGTCCCTTCCTTCTTTCCCCCAGCCCTCAGCTATTGACAGACATTGCTCAGATCCCCTCTCAGCCTTCTCCTCTGCAGACTACACAGCCCCAGGTCCCTCAGCCTCTCCTTATCAGGCAGTGCTCCAGTCCCCTCATCATCCTCACAGCCCTCTGCTGGACTCTCTCCAGTAGACCTCTGTCCCTCTTGAACTGGGGAGCCCCAAACTGAAAGCAGTACTCAGTGGCTCTGACCAACTCCAACATACAAGCAAGACAGAAGCAACTGGAAACTATTTTATGTTGTTGTGCCTCGGTGGAAATGATTTGACACTTCAGCAACTTGACAAATAGGTCGTTGTGACCAGCAAATGCCTTCTACCCTGCACCATGCAATGTGATGAGCAGAAGGCAGAGTGCAAAAGGCAGGTACCAGTTGAAGAGAAAAGCCTCCCGACAGCAAGCCCCTAATAGCCTGAATGCACTGAGCAGGTGCTTGCCATCTGAGAGACAGCTCAGAGATAAAACTAAAAAAGCTTAAGGCTTTTTTTTTTTTTTTTTTTTTACTATCTCATTTTTATTCAACTGCTGCTCCACATGTTGCTATTTAATTTCAGTGGCTCAAGGTTTTGCCTCTTTAAAAGACCAAAAGACTCTCTCACCCTGAATTAATGTTTCCTCCCTGAAAAGCACTGGATTGAAATCTCCTTGTTTCCACCTGGGTACCCCAAGGGTAGTGACAGCTGATCCTTGCCTGCACTGCCCAGTCAGTTATTACTGTTTTCCTT
Source organism: Semnornis frantzii (assembly GCA_013399775.1). Taxonomy (NCBI): domain Eukaryota; kingdom Metazoa; phylum Chordata; class Aves; order Piciformes; family Ramphastidae; genus Semnornis; species Semnornis frantzii. The sequence continues at coordinate 2,976 of VWYK01088698.1, forward strand.
CTGAAGCCCACAAAGGATCTTCAGCTCTCTCAGCAGGAGGGCACTGCACAAACACCTGCTAAGAAATTAATGCAAGAGAGGAGATAATGGGTGGGGGGAGGGAAGAGGGGCAAAGTAGCTAACTGGAAGCAAAGGCAAGAGCCCAGCCCAGCTCCCACATCTCTGCCCCAACTTCCAGAAACTGAGTGAGAGAAGATCTCCTGCAACCCAGCTTTTGTCCCCCCATGTTTTCCCTTCCTTAGCCACTAATAGGGAAAAAAATCTTTGTGGTGTTTCCATTTTATCTGTTACACAGCAGCCCCATGCCTCGGTCTCAAAGCAGCCCCAGAGTATTAGGGACTGTATCTGCCTGCACCAAGCTGAATCAGCTACAGAGGTAGATGCAGATGGATAAGGAGGTGGTGTCTCAGCTGGGCCCTGTTGATGCACTTTCAGCTGGCACTGCATGGAGGGAATCCTCCAAGCATAGCGCAGTGGCTTGGCTGCCACAAGATGCTTCCTTACACCTTCAAATCTGTGTGGAGGGGGAGCAGGAAAGAAAGCAAAGAGGATGGAGCTTGAGAATTGGCAGCAAGTGCTCCATGGGTTGGGAATGCAAGTAAGACAGATACACACACAACACCCCCGACTAAGAGCTGTATGAGCAAAGAACCCAAACCACTGACAGATCATGCTGACCTTGGCCAAACATGTCTAACCTCTCTACATGTCTCCAAGTCAAAGACAGCAAAATCCCTCATGTAGCCAGGCCCCTTCCAGCTCTTAAAACCTGATTAGACCACAGAATGCTTTAAGAAGGACAGGAGAAAAATGGATTAAAAAAATGAATAATTCTGCCTTACCTGAAGGTTCGGAGAGCTGACAGTGTGCTAGGTGAAGCCAAAGCCTTCCTCAGTGTCCTGCTGAGGGTCTTGGCTGCTCTCAGGAAGAGCTGACCTTAGGGCTCAGAATTTGAGAAGTAAGGCAAGAGGATCCTTCAGGCAAACCTCTCCCCAGTCAGCTGGCAGCAGGAGCAGAGACTGCAGCTGAAAGGCCAACAACAGGGCTCACCGACAGGGATGGACGGCAGAGAGCAAAGCCCAGGCTGACAAATAGGCTTATTCATGTGCTGGCTGCTCATTGTGTAGGAGCACGGTGCCATCTGCTTTGCTACAGCTTTCCAAAGGCCAGCAAGGGGGAAGGCATCCTGCCTGCTGTCCTCCTGCTGTGCTGCAGGACCTGACAGGCTGCTGTGTGTGAAGCACCCATGCTGGGGGGCACAGGGTGCAGGGCAGGCAGGCAGGCAGGCACCAGAGAATAGCTGAGAAGAGCAGAGCACTCATTCGTGTGGCTTGAGGTGACTTAGGGCTCCCATCCTCAGAGGCTGAGCCAGCCAGGGGGAGTGGGGAGGCTGCAGAGACAAGAGGACAGTGAGAGGTCACTTGTGCTCCAGAGAACGTCTATGGGCCTCCTTGCAACCCCAGCATCAACTGCCAGGGCCATGCTTCCTGGCACACAGGCCTTGGCAACCTGGCTGTTCCAGCAGCCCTGGTGAGAGCAGGGAGCCCACAGCAGGACACGAAGTTGCTGCTTCCAGGGCCAGTTCTCCTTCTTCTAACAGGGTCACTCCCCAGACTGATGCCAAAGGACTGAGGCCCAGGTCTCTGAAGAAGTTAATTTACTGATTTCAGAGCTGAGTGGCTTCCAGGAGATATGCCAACCTTAAGAAGGGCAGCTACTGGAGAGGGGGACCTGCCAGAGAGAGTCCAAGGGAGGGCCACAAGGATGCTGAAGGGACTGCAGCACTGCCTGACGAGGAGAGGCTGAGAGCCCTGGGGCTGCTTAGTCTGCAGAGGAGAAGGCTGAGAGGGGATCTGAGCAATGTCTGTCAATAGCTGAGGGCTGGGGGAAAGAAGGAAGGGACAGGGACAGCCTCTGCTCACTTGTGCCCTGGCATAAGACAAGGGATGGAAACTGCAGCACAGCAAGTTCCACCTCGAAGTTATGTGACCCTTCAGTGGAGATGTGCACACCTTAGACAGCTTGGGGCCCCCAGTGTCAGCTCTGTCACTCACTCATCCCACCCCACCACTGACAACTTCATCCTCTCCCCCATGCACACCCAGGCTGAGTAGTTGGTAAAGCCTTAGTGCAGCCCTGTGGAATCAATAGCTGGAGAACTTCATCTGTGTATGTGTGTATACACACAGCAGATAACTGTGAAGCCCCCATCTGCTCATGCTACACCGCTCGCCGCGTGGCAGCTCACCGAGCTGAAGTGGCAGAAGGCTCTGGATCAGCCAGCGTCTTCTTCCCTGACTCCCACCATTTCCACCTTCCTCTCACCCCAACATATGGAATGCCATATGAATTACTGAATGGATCATGCTGAAACTGCAGCCTGCAAAAATCTATTTTTAATGTAGATTGAGGGGGGGAGGGGATGTTGTCAGTCCTTGGTGCAGCATTGTTTGCCTTGCAAACTTGGTCTGGCGCTACTGCTGGCAAGCTCCATTTCCAGCACTGACAACTAACCTTCAAGCTCTCAGAAAAACTGAGAGGGGATCTGAGCAGTGTCTATCAATAGCTGAGGGCTGGGGGAAGGAAGAAAGGGACAGGGACAGCCTCTGTTCACTTGTGCCCTGGCATAGGACAAGGGGCAAAGGGATGGAAACTGCAGCACAGCAAGTTCCACCTCAACATGATCAACAACTTCTTGATTGCGAGGGTCCCAGAGCCCTGTCACAGGCTGCCCAGAGAGGTTGTGGAGTCTCCTTCTCCGGAGCCTTTGCAGCCCTGTCAGGATGTGTTCCTGTGTGACCTGTGCTGGATTCTTTGCTCTTGCTGTGGCAGAGGGGTTGGGCTGGAAGGTCTCCAGAGGTCCCTTCCAGCCCCTGACACCCTGGAATCCTGTGGCCTACACCAGACACCCCACTCAGACACAGGAAAAGGCAGAACAACCAACAACCTTATGACTTCCTAGCAAAGATGTCCTGATGCCTTCTGACTTAGAATTCAAGGATGTTCTGGAAAGCAGTGCAGACAATGAAGATCTCCAGAGGTCCCTCCCAGCCCCTAACATCCTGAGATCATTGGAGGCAGGAGCTGAGAGCCTTTGGTTGCCCCCCTGTCTCCGGCAGTAACCCACTCTGTTACCCATAGGAGGTCTTTCATTCTACAAACCTGGAAAGTGGAATTTTGTTACTTTTTAATCAGAATCACCTCCTGAAGCTGAAAACAAACTGACAGGAAAAGCAAACCCAACTCAAGTGCAGGAATGGCAGGCCAGGTGAGAGATTCTCCAGCCTGCTGCTGCCGTTTTGAAGTAGCCCCAAGATGCCTAACAATGTTGCTCAGTTTTCACAACTGAAGTCTTTATCAGCCAAACATGCAGCACTGTTAATCTGAGCTTTCATCAAACACCATCAAGACACACAAATTACACATTGCACCACGAAACAGCTAGAGAAGGCTCTAGACGCATTTTGGTCCTCTGGTACAAGCCAGGAGGATGAAGCTTCTTAAGCCCCTCATTGAGAGCCCCTCCACATTAAAGAGCCACAACAGGGTCCAAGTCTTGGCAGGAGCAATTCTGGTTGTTTTACATGCTGGCAATTACATCCCAATGCAAAGCCAGGGAGACCCACAGCAGAGATCCATCAGCAGACAGGTACAAAAGTACAAAATCTCTTTGCAAGGCCACAGCAAGCTCTGCCAGGCACTGTAAAGGCAGGGTAGGGTAGGGCAGACAGGTAACTCTCAGCTGCCCCTAGATGAGTGTTGGCATACATTACCTGAATCTGCAGTGGTTAGCAGGGACTGCACTTTCTCCTACCTTTGAAAACCAATTAAACCATTACCAATCTCATCGCTGCAGCCAAATGCATTATCAGCAACGCAGACTCAATCCAAAGCAAATGTCAGATAAAAGGCTTCAGGTGAGGTCACGGAGACTTAGAGGGAATGCGTGTGAAAAGAAAGTGATTTCTGGACTTTTCCTTTTAACCTAGACAAGTGTGTGTGAATTGAACTCCACCAGAAGCATTTTATTCCACAACAAATTTAACAAGGAAAGAAGCTCAGCCAAACATAGCCAGAGGACTACGTGGATGTAGTTTCTAGCTGCTTCCAGAACTGATGCTTATCTTTGCCTATTAGACTTCACCCTAGAAAAGGCAGGTGCTGCCCAGGCAAGGCAGGAGGCTGAGACCAGTCCAGCATTTCCAGCTCTGCCTGGAGAAAAATGAGCCAGTGGTTCCCAGCAGTTTGGGAAGGGAAGGGAAGCTGAGTGCACTGAAGCAGCTTTAAGCGTTTAACAAAGCAGAAACTGGAACTGATGTGCCATAAACCACTATCAGTTACCAGGAAACTGTTACTTCATTTTGCTGTACCACAGATCTAAGCCTGCCTCTTTAGGGTATCTACATCTGACAAGCAGAGGCAACCCAGAGCAGCACACTTGAAACGTTTCCACATCTTTCCCTCAATGAAAAAGCAATTCCCAGTCATCCCTTCCTGGTCACTCTCTGCAGGACTCTGAGACTTCAGAAACACTCTCACCTCTTCCTCTGCCACACTGAGATCCCTTGGCAGGACTGTGCCTTCTTGTTGCATGTTTGTGGCAGATCAGACTTTCACCCTTTACGTGCAAACTACCTTTCTCCTCCACCAGCTGCTACTACCGACTCTGGATTGCACATTCCCTGATGTCACCACTGACCTGAAGCACTTTAAAGCAGGGCTAGGATCTGGCATGGGTTTGGCACCCACTTAAAGAACAGAGAGACCTTGTGCTGTCCCACAAAAGCTGTGTCCTCGTTGGACTGGCACATACTAAAAAGGTCCCTACCTCTTCTCCAGAGGAGGTCGTGAAGAAAAGGTGGGCACCTATTGCCAAAGGTGGACAAACCCAGATGGGAAGGAGGCCCAAGCTGAGAGACAGCCAGTTGGAAAAGCCAGCAGGAACCTAAACCCTCAAGAAGTGGTAGGGTTCAGGAGAGACAGCAGCCTGAGGTGCAGCCCCAGGAGCCCCTGGCCCCTGCAGCCAAGGCACTGTCCTGGCTCAGAGCACTACCTCCACTCGCAGCTGAGCCCTCGATCTGCCTGGCTGGAGCTCCCCCAGCCCAAACGATCCTCTGGCTTACCAAGTGTGACAAGCAATGCCTTGGGCTCGGTGGGGAGAAGTAGGGGAAGGAGAAGGAGGCAAATGAATTCAGCAGCACTTGGCAGGCACATGAGTAACAGAGTCGAGGTGGAAATCGCACAGAGCAGGGTTGTGCTGCCAAGTGAAGTCACAAGTGGCTGGCTTCAGATCTGTGTCTTTTTAGACATAAAAAAATATTGTTGTTGTTGTTATTCACAGGGTGACGGAATTATGGAGGCTGCAATCTGAGATCATCTCCTCCAGCCTAGGACCCAACACCCCCACAGTGAACAGACCATGGCACTGAGTGTCACGTCCAAGTTTCCCTTAAGCACCTCCAGGGATGGTCACTCCATCACCTCCCTGGGCAGCCCATTCAAGTCTCTAACTCCCCTTTCCAGCAGGAAGTGCTTCCTAACATCCAACCTAACTCTCCCCGGCACAGCCTCAGGCCATGCCCTCTCCTCTTGGCACAAGTTGCCTGGGAGCAGAGCCTGACCCCCACCTGACTACGACTTCCCTTCGGGTAGCTGTAGAGAGTGCTAAGGTCCCCCCTGAGCCTCCTCTTCTCCAGANGGATGGCACTGGCCCTCCATGCCAGCTGGGCACCCTGCTGGATTATTATTATTGTTGTTGTTGCTGTTGTTGTTATTATTATTACTACTACTATAATTACTATCATTATTATTTATCTTCATCATCATCATAAGAATTTGGCAAAAAGAGTCAGGAAATACCTTGCTTTTGATGTCTGCTTCCCCCATCATGAGCCAGTTTCAACTGCTGAATGGCTTACTCTGAAAAAAAAGAGAGAACCAGGCTATTTCCAGTCCTCCCAACAGCCATTTATTGAAGCAGCCATGCAACAGTTTTATTTTTGTTTTGCTTTTATAGGAAGTTATTCCACGATGAGAACAAAAACCTTCCCAAGAACGTTCACTTTCCTCCTCTCCTATTAGCTGGACATGGTTCCAGGGAGGGGGAGGAATTTTCCAAACATGAAAACTGAGTTTGAGCTAACAGGAAAAAGCCTCTGTTCACTTGAGAGCCTTATAAAGAAAAGAATCCTGCAAGAATCCTGCTTTTGGGTATGTAAACACAAACCCAGAAGCCAGTGGTTTCTCTGAGCAGTGCAGTCCATGGCCCTGCTGCAGGCTATAAATACCTACTGGAGGAGCCAGCATGAATGACTTGCTCTCTACAGCAGCAGAACCTACGGTCTGACAGGACGGCCAGCTCCAAAGGGCTCTATTTTTAACTTCTGGGCAAAGAAGTTTCATCCTAAGGAGGCTGAGAAACCACGTCTGTTACCAGAAAGGCCCAGTTCAGCACTATATAGAGCACCAAACCCACAGAACACTGAGCAAGCCACCTACAGTCGTCTTGCTTTAAGTGGAAGCCAAAAAAGCAGCTCTATTCCCTGGCAGAATACACCCTTCCATCTGGTAGCTGCTTCAGGTCACATTAAATACTGCAGCTCCCTAGAAAGCTAAATCAGCTTTACCTGAAGGGACCCTCAAAACACTGACATGTGACTCCAGCCGGCTTTCTCCCTCCTCCCAGGAATGTGCAGCCAGAGAGCCCTGTGCCACTCCTGCCAGGCTCACCGTGCTCCCTAAGCAGTGCTTCCTCCCGCCAGGCTGCTGTGCAAAATGCTCCACCTTCACCTGGCCTAAAAGCAGTTGGATGCTTCTCCTAGGGGGATCTCAGGACCAGAGAGTGACCCCTCCCCTCTGTCTGCTTTGAGTTAAGTTTTTTCAGACTGGTAGCAGTGAGGTCTAGCCTCATGTTTCACCCAGCACACACCAAGGGGCATTTGTACTCTCCTGAGCACAAGCAATTTTTAGTCTGACAGTCTGAGCATCACAAATCAACATAAATACTCAGATATATGTAATTGGGAATGTTTTACCCATGTGCTTCTGCAAAACCAGGCCTCCAACTCCTTTGCTTGAAAAGACACGACTTCTGCCACATCAAATACTGGAGTGCCCATACAGCTGCTTGCACTGGTCACATCTACCCAAGTCTGGATGGGCACCAGCACTCTCCACCCAGCACACCACACTCAGCACCTTCCACAAGCCAAAGTTAAATTAAACTCACTGGTCTGTACATGCCCCAGTGTGCATAAAGACACACATGGCCTGGAATACTCCATCCAGTTCTGGGTTCCCCAGTTCAAGAGGGACAGGGATCTGCTGGAGAGAGTCCAAGGGAGAGCCACAAGGATGCTGAAGGAATTAGAGCACTGCCTGATGAGGAGAGGCTGAGAGCCCTGGGGCTGCTTAGTCTACAGAGGAGAAGGCTGAGAGTGGGATCTGAGCAATGTCTATCAGGGGTTGGACTGGATGATTTCTGGAGGTCCTTTCCAGCCTCTGGAAAGGTCTGTGGTGCTGTGCTTCTGTGGGGTTGCTCTGCGAGGGCAGGCCGTGGTGCAGGGGCATAGGTACATGATCTCAGCCTTACAGGGCTTCCTGAATGAGACTGCCTAAGAGAGACATAGAGGGGTTGGACTCCATGACCTCTAGAGGTCCCTTCCAGCCTCTAAGGTTCTATGATCCTGTGATTTCTTCCTGAATTGAATGCAGTTCTGTCCTTTTCAACTCTTCCCTTTCCACCTCTCACTGTCCCTTGAAGCTGCCATACGAAAGCCCCAGCATGACAGAAGTGCAGCAGCATGCAAGGATGCAAACATGTTATTCACAACCCAGAAAATCTGCCTGCTGAAATAAAAGCAGCCAAAGGCTGAACTCTCCAAGGCAATTGCTCCGAGTACTTGATGTGGCCAAGGAGAAAGCTGACAGGGCAGAAAAAAAGCTCAGATTTAAGCAATTAGCTGCTGAGCCACTGAACCCAACACAGCTAGGGAGAGCTCCTCAGAACATTAGCAGGCGCAGTCTGGTTTCATTTGTGCATCACCCAGCAGCATTCCCCTCTTCACCTGTGTCAGACAGCTCCAGGTTAGGTCAGCAGAGCTGGCGAAGCGCAGGTCCCCCACTCCTACCCTGCAAACCCCACAGACTAAGCAGTTTCTCTGTGAGGGTTCTCTGGAGTTCGTTCCCCTTAGCTCTCCAGTTTGCTGCAGCAATAAAAATAACTCCAACAAAGCAAGGCCTATACGGAAGGACTGTTGCATATTCTATCAGTGCTATAGAGAGCAGGATCAAGGGCATCATAAGCAGTGTGCAGATGGCACCAAGCTGAGTGGTGCTGTCCACACACCAGAGGGACAGGAGGGCATCCAGAGGGACCTGGACATGCTGGAGAGCTGGGCCCAGGTGAACCTCATGAGGTTCAAAAAGAGCAAGTGCAGGTTCCTGCAACTGGGCTGGAACAATCGTGACTGTGAGTGCAGGCTGGAGGAGGAGGTGATAGAAAGCAGCCCTGAGGAAAAGGACTGGGGGATGGTGGTAGGGGAGAAGCTGGACAGAAGCAGGCAGTGTGAGACTGCAGCACAGAAGGCCAAAGGCAGCCTGGGCTGCATCCAAAGCAGCATGGCCAGAGAGGGAGAGAGGATCCTGCCCCCATGCTCTGCTCTGGGGAGACCTCACCTGCAGTGCTGCATCCAGCTCCAGAGCCCTCACCACAGCAAGGACATGGACCTGATGGAGAGGGTCTGGAGGAGGCAATGAAAAGGAGTTGAAGCAGCTCTGCTCTGAGGACAGGCTGAGGGAGCTGGGGGGGTTCAGCCTGGAGAAGAGAAGGCTCCAGGGACAACTAATAGTGACCTGCCAGTGCCTGAAGGGCTAGAAGAAGGCTGCAGAGTGACTGTTTGCAAAGGCCTGCAGGGACAGGACAAGGGCAATGGCTTCAAACTAGAGCAGAGTAGATTGAGATTGGATGTGAGGAGCAAGTTCTACACCACGAGGGTGCTGGAACACTGCAACAGGTTGCTTAAGAAGGCAACCTAGTTGAGGTCCCATCCCTGGTTATAATTCAAAGTGAGGTTGGACAGAGCTGTGGGCAGCCTGATGTAGTTGAGGATGTCCCTGCTGAGTGCAGAGGGGCTCAGACTGGATGAGTTTTGGAAGTCCCTTCCAAGCCAGGTGACTCTACTATTCTATGACTAAATTAACAGGAATTAAGCTCAGAGGACACTCCAAAGCCACAAAAGTATCACAGCCAAACATCTAGAGTGTGCACAGCAGAGAGGGCAGGCAGGGGCGTGGCAAACAGGACTGCCCAAGCTCTGCACACCCAGGTAGTTATTGGAAGAAGTTTCTGTCAGTAAGGACAGCCAACCCAAACCGAACCAGCACCGATGCTGCTGCACACACCACATCCCTGAGCTGCAGTGAGGGCACTGGGGAACGAGCTGCAACTTCGGCCCAACTAACTTCCTGCACCCACCCAAACACTTCTGCTTGCAGTGTTGGCAGCTCTCATCACAGCTGCTTCTTCCCTCCACTGCCTATCAGTGTAACAGGCCAGCACTTCGCCCTGCTGCTCTGCCTTTGGGCTAGTATCTTGCTCAGAGCCCTTTGGCTAGATTTTAACCTCCCACTTGCTGTGATGTGGCAGTGCCTGCTGCTGCACAGCAGAAAGCTGGAGCTCAGAAGCCACCCCAAGAACAGCCTCTAGGCACTAGCTGGGCCACTGGGTGAGAAACAGTGGCTGGGAAAGCAGGAGATAACAGAGCCCTGTGCCACAGAAAGAGCAATCATGTCTCCAAGCAGCAGCAGGGTGCTCTTAGATGACGAAGTCGTCTCTCATGCCATGTCTGTCTGTAGTAGAAGGGCCAGAGGCAGCTCTGTGCCAACTTCGCCCCAGCAGGCAGCAGCAGGGCTGCACCAAGCCAGGGCTGGCAGGGGCCAGCAGCACTTTGACTGGAGGGGCAGGACCACCACGGCGTTCTCCCAGGGCCACCGCAGGTGCTGCAACACCTCTGCAAGGCATCCCAGTCAGGGTCCCGTTCAGAGGCGCTGCCTGTCCCCGTGCCCCCTCTCCACCCAGAGGGAGCGCTGCTTACATAAGGCGCTCCGAGTGCACAGAGAAGGCCTTGAGTGCACTTGTGGTGTCCCATCCACTCCTCCTCCAAGCAAAGGGCTTAATGAGGCTGTTTGCAAACAAGGCTGGGTGGAAAACAACTCTTTTTTCTTTGTAGGAACACAGAAAGTAATTGAGCAGAGGACAGAGGGGTGGGCAGGAGGGGAAGGGAGCGCTCAGCCTTTTTCCTCTTCCTGCCTGTAGAAGTCGTGGGGTAAATACTTCTGCACTGGCAAAATATGAAAGGAAAGTGCAACAATAAAACCATCCACGAAGCCTCGCAGCCTTTTTCCTTGACCATTTATAGGGTTTATTAGGGTTTGGTCACTTCCACCCTCCAAATCAAAGAGCAGTTTTCCAATGAAATGGAAACGTTTTGTCCAGTCACAAAGTTTTTCTTTCTGAAATGCCTCACATCGAGCTAATCAGGCCAAAATGAAAGATCTTCCTGTAGGGAGTGTGGAGTTAACGATTTGCTTGGTGGGGAAGGATTTAATTTGCATCTTTCGCATCAACACTTGGCACAGTTTAAAGGTCTCATCAGCACTACCCAAAAAAAATGAGCCTTACAACCACCACCCAACTCATGGCGGTGCTCAACTGCTCTGCAGAAGGGATTTTTGCTTAAAACTTTATATTTTGCACTCTCTTCCCAACCCCACCTTCTCCCATCCCTGTGCTGGCACAGCTTCCATATCTCAGCAGCAGCACCCAAAAAACTCAACCTTACAACCACCACCCAACTCACAAAGGTGCTCCATGGCTCTGCAGAAGAGATTTTCTCTTCCAGTTTTACATTTTGCATTCTCTCTTCCCAACTCCAGTGTGCTCAGCCAGGACAGGGCTTAGCAGCAGCACTCTGTGGATGTGTTGTCCTCTCCCCATGTTTTGCTCACCTGCTGCAAGGCCATACCCAGTGCTGCAGCAGTCACTTGGGTGCTGTCTGGATCTCAGGGTTCCACAAGCTGCTCTGCTGCAGCAGTTCCCTTCTCTGTGGCACGACAAAGTAGGCACTTTTCTAAATAAAATTCAAGTCTCACCACCAACTTGGCCTAATAAGCAGAAACTAAACAACACTGCCCCACACGTTGCCATTCCACTCTGCACCAGATCTGGGCTGTGGCAGAAGTCAGTGCTGCAGGTCTGCCCTTTTCTGCGCTCTGAACATGCTTTGACTCACAAAGCTCAACCAACAGGCACCACACTGAAAAGCTCCTTGTAATTGCTTTCTTTTCCCACCAAGGAAGTACAGCAGTGCTCCCTTGGCACAACAGTGTTCCACCTGAGCACTTGGGAGAATCACAGAATCACAGATAGGTGAAGGAAAACCTTTATGGTAGGTTACACCTATTAAGCCACAGATTACTACTTCTGATTTTCATTGCAACAGTGTTTAGGAAACCACTGAGAAAGGTTGGCACTGGGTTGTGCCAAGGTGCTGCACAAACACACAGCAAGGCCACTCATGCAGATAGAATCATAGATTCATAGAATGGTAAGGTTGGAAGGAGCTCAAAGATCATCTAGTTCCGACCCCCTGCCATAGGCAGGGACATCTTCCACTAGAAGAGGTCACTCAAGGCCTCGTCCATCCTGGCCTTGAACACCTCCAAGGAGGTTGTGGAGCACAGAAGCACCGAATGTGATCAAAGATCACATTTGGTGCTTCTGTGCTCCACAACCTCCCTGCGCAGCCTGCATCAGTGTCTCACCACCCTCACTGCAAACAACTTCCTCCTAACATCCAGTTTCAATCTCCCCTCTGCCAGTTCAAACCCATTGCCCCTTGTCCTGTCATTGCAAGACCTTGTCAATAGTCCCTCCCCAGCCTTCCTGTAGCCCCTTTCAGATACTGGAAGGCTACTCTAAGGTCTCCTGGAAGCCTTCACTGTCTTTGTGGGAAACGACTAGCAAGTCTTATCACAAAGGTTTTTTTCTAGCAACTCCATGACCTCTAATTTGGCAAGATAAAAGCGTGATTCTGCGTGAGGCCACATGCGCCTGTTTTCATTTGGTGGATCTAGAAAACATGCTTGCAGTAGTGAGGGGATTCTGCCACTCTGCTCTGCTCTACAGAGACCTCACCTGAAGTGCTACATCCAGCTCTGGAGCCCTTAACACAGAAGGACATGGACCTGACGGAGTAGGTCCAGAGGAGGGACTCAAAAATGCTCAGGAGGTTGGAGCAGCTCTGCTCTGAGGACAGTCTGTGGGAGCTGGGGGTGCACAGCCTGGAGAAGAGAAGGCTCCAGGCAGATCTAACAGCAGCCTGCCAGTACGTGAAGGAGCTACAAGAATGCTGCAGAGTGACTGTTTGCAAAGGCCTTCAGGGACAGGACGAGGGCAATGGCTGCAAACTAGAGCAGAGCAGATTGAGATTGGATGTGAGGAACAAGTTCTGCACCAGGAGGGCATTGGGACAGTGCAAAAGGTTGCCCAGGGAGGTGGTTGTGGCCAAATCCATGGAGATCTTCAAGATGAGGCTGGACAGGGCTGTAGGCAACCCAATCTAGTTGAGGTTGTCCCTGCTGAGTGCAGAGGGGCTTGGACTGGAGGAGCTTTGGAGATCCCTTCCAGCCCAAACCATTCTGTGATTCGGTGATTTTATGATTCTGCTGCTTTAACTGCCTCAGCCTCTGTGTAGAAGATTATTTTATTATTTTAGATAGCTTGGGCTAGAGGACAAAGTATTTAATATAGCAGAGACTTAGCATTTTATACCAGTATTTTTTGTTGGTTTCTAAAGCATCTCTCTCCTTTTAAAGACAAGTAAAGCAAAGGACTGGATTTGACTGACACCTGTAAGTGACACTAAAAGACAAGAACTTCAGTTTGTGTGACATTAGCTTGAGATCCTTGTAAGGGATAGGTCACAAACATGGTTTTGAAAGCAAAAATTTTCTTCCTCTTTTACCATTTACTAAGCAACGTCTCCAGAAATGAAGAGGACTAATTAGAGCCTTGAAGGTATGGGTTGCCTGGGGAATTCTGTCCTCTTTCCCACAGGTTCTATACTCAAAACAGGTTTTAACACTGATTCATTCATCCAAACTCTTAACAAGCTATACACACACACACAAAAACCAAACCAAACCAAACCCATGCAACCTCTAACCCAGATATCTTGCCCTCAGGTGATTTTTTCCCCCCCATGGTTATATTTGCAAAAGCATCATAGCAATAATGTCCTTTCTTTCATGCAGTTCTTAGAGCTGCTGAGCACCACATGAGGTCCCCTTCCTCCTGTCTCACTTCAGTGGAAGTTCCTACAGCATCCTTTGAGATCCAGTCCTTAAACAGCGAGTTTACAAAGCATTTAAGCATCTGTATAACTTTAGGCACTTGGGCAATCCATCCTCACTTAGCAGAGCACTTAAGCACTTAGAGTAAATCATGCGCTCTCTGGCTTTGCTGACTCAAGGCTTCTATGTCAGGTCTTTACAGGACTATGCAGCTGACTGAAACAGCTTCAGAAGTTGCAGACTGAAGCTGGCTTTGCTTTCTGAAGACAGCATGGTTGACAGATCGAGTATGTGTAAGCCTCTTATGTGCAGTACCTAAACAGCTCTGACTGGGATCAGATGTTGGCAGGTGTCATTAACTTGAAAGTGCAAGGAACCTTTGGAAACCTGCAGTAAAAAGCACTCTTCAGGATGAAGGCAGAACCGAGCACGATGGACGCAGCAGCATTCGCTGATGTGTCCCTGAGTCACTGTAAAATGCAAAGCACCTTTGTGGCTGCTGCAGATCAGTCCTGGTTTCCATAGACTGGCTCAGGTTGGGAACCTCAGAGATCATCTACTCCAACCTCCCTGCCATGGGCAGGGACACCTCTCAACTAGACTCGGCTGCTCAAGGCCTCATCTAAGACTACCTTCAACACCTCCAGGGAGAAAGCATCAAAAACCTACCTGGGCAGCCTATTCCAGAGTCTCACCACCCTCATACTGAAGAACTTCTTCCTCAGATCCAGTCTAAACCTAATCTTCCTCAGCTTCAAACCATTCCCCTTTGTCCTATCACTAGACACCATTATGGAAAGTCTTTCTGCAGCCTTCCTGTAAGATCCATTAACTCCTGTTAATTTAGTCAATCATAGAGCCACCTGGTTTGGAAGGGACCTCCAAAGCTCATCCAATCCAAGCCTCTCTGCACTCAACAGGGACAGCCTCACCTACATCAGGTTGCCCAGAGCCCTGTCCAGCCTCACCTTGAATTATAACCAGGGATAGGGCCTCAACCAGGTTGCCTCACTGAGCAACCTGTTGCAGTGTTCCAGCACTCTCCTGGTGCAGAACATTCAATCTCAATCTGCTCTGCTCCAGTTTGAAGCCACTGCCCTCATCCTGTCCCTGCAGGCCTTTGCAGTCTCTCTGCAGCCTTGTAGCCCCTTCAGGTACTGCCAGGTCACTATTGGGTGTCCCTGAAGCCTTCTCTTCTCCAGGCTGAACAGCCTCAGCTGCCTCAGCCTGTCCTCAGAGCAGAGGTGCTCCAGCCCTTGGATCATCTTTGTGGCCTCCTCTGGACTCACTCCAACTCTTCAGGTCCTTATGATGAGGACACCAGAACTGGAGGCAGTACTCAAGGTGAGGTTTTGCTCTACTTTTTCAGCTCTTGTCACCATGGCAAAACAGCTAAAACTACCAGATACTTACCCCTCTCTCTTCCCTTTCTTCAGCCAACTTGGAAGGATCTGGAGTTGTTTATGTGGCTTTTATTTAGAAGCCTCCCCCAGCTGCACATTAACTCCCGGCACTGAATTACTACAGGTGCTGCAAGCAGCGCAGCTCCGTATTTCACCCCCTGCAGAGCCCAAGGTTAATGCTCTAAATCATTTACTCCTGGCATTGAGTTCTGCACACAGTTTGAGCTGCATATCAACCACTTAACAGTTTTCATCACAAGCCCACCAAAGTCATTGGCAAGCTTGCTGCTGATTTAGCTACTGCTGTTCCCATTCATCTGCTCAACAAAGAAAATCAGCCTTAATTAAAAAATATAAAAATTAAAACCTTGGCTCTGAACTCCCAGGCATCATCACTCTTTGGCATCTTGACCCTCTGGCACCTACGTTTCAAAGTTGCAATCAAGTCCAGAATTATGACTTAGTTTCACCAACTCTTAACGCTTTTCCTTCCCTCAAGTAAGCAACGGTAAAAATCTGTATTTACTCTCAACCTAGAAAGGCAGCAGGTAGCGGCACAAAACATTTCTCTTGCAGAGCCGCCCAGTTGTTGTTGACACAGAACAAAAACCTGAGAGAACTGAGTCAGCAACATGGACAGCCTGGGCCTGCCTTCGGCAAGCCCCAGAGGGACAGAAGACACCAAGTACATGGCGGCAGCACCAGTGCGGAGCCTGCTGCCAGCTCAGACTCACCGCCGCCCAGACCGCAAATCTCTGGCTCACGCTAAGAGTATGCATCACCCCAGGCTCTCTGGACAAAGAGATTAGGCATGTTCAGCATCTTAGCACAGGTCCACACTCTTACTGTGATCTGGAGAGCATTGGCATGGGCAAGGCAAAGCAAGTGGCGACCAGCCCCAGCAGACTGGAGAAGAGAGCTGCACCTGAGCAGACTGCAGAGGCTTCCATCCAGTGGGACAGGCTCTGAGCAGCCACAGCCTGCCCAGT
>VWYK01088700.1:0-10381 GCA_013399775.1 Semnornis frantzii
CTTGCTGGTCTACCCTTCCTGAAAAGTACAGAGCCATCCATAACAACATACTAGTCATCAGAGCTGTCCCACCATGTTTCAGTGATGGCAATTATATCATAGTTATTCAGCCTAACGCAGATCTCCAGCTCCTCCTGCTTAGTCCCCATGCTCAGTGCATTGGTGTGTAAGCATGTGAGTTAATTTATTGTTTTTCAGTCCTGCAGTCTGACCATTCCCAGCCACTTCCATGGCCACCAACCTAGCAGTAAGCTCTGTGTGTGCTGATTCCTTATTACTTGATTCCTGTCGTACATCTCTGTAAGACTTTAAGAGTTCTTCTGCGTCCTCAGCATGCTGCACAGTAACAGGCTGAAGGACCTTATTAGCCTCCCACCCTGGTGTGCCATCCCTCAGCTTATGCTCATTGCTAGCCCTTGCATCTTCTCCAACACACAACTCATTGTTATCTACTTCCCCTGAGATGGCAGTGGAGCTGACACATCACCCCACAATTGTCTCAGGCTTGCCTACAGTAACCTTGGATTTCTCCTTCCACTCCCTTCCGACCTAGTTTAAAGCACAATTAATGAGCCCAATGTGTTCATCATAACACTGCCATGAAAACAGTTGCCTGTAGGTCTCTGTCCTTACCCTTTCAGTGTTGTGTTCAAAAAGTCTGAGGCAGTCACAAATATAATATGTGTATATAAATTAAAATACAAAATACATTTTTTTATTCCACAGTATTAACTTTCTGTGCAAGAACACAGCAGCACTACTCGATGTCTTTGTGCATGTGAGTTAAGAAAGGATTACTGCCACTCAACTAAAGGCAACTGCTTAGGAAGAAAAATGTGCTTGTTTGTTGTAATTCAGACTTCTGAAAGTTAGGTCTGGGGCCAAGGGCTAAGGCAGTCAGCCGCTGTCTTTTTGTGAAGTCTATGCAGACAGAGGCAAGCATCTGCAAAGAACAATTCACTCTAGTGTAAAATGCAGAGCTAAGTGACATGCAATGACGCCATTCCCTGTGGAAATGCCTGTCCATTCACAGCAGATTGAGTCCAAACAACGAACTCGGAGTAGATAGGCAACATTTAGATAGCCACATTCTTGGAGGCTTGCAGCACAAACACCTGCAGTCTTCCCAAGATTCTGACTAACATGCCAACTACCAGACTATCTTTTTATTATTTGCCACCTGGCCTCTAGCCATGACAATACATTGAGACAATGCTTTCAGATTTATTTCAATTTCACAGCCCGGATGACAGTACTACGTTTTGCTTCTGCCTGGGCTAGGAACGTTATCCTGTTACACTTCCAAAAGAGAGAAATCCTTGCCATGGAAAATAAGGGGGAGGTCATTAAAGCAAGCCAAATGAGCTACAGAAGACGTACCAAAAAATACAAGCAGTCAAAAACTATTCAAGTTGGTAGTTCCAGTTACACTGGAGAATTAGCACCATGAAAGTGCTGCGACCTGATTTGTAACCTCCTAAGTATGAAGCTTCAAAGCAGACTTACTACAGTTCAGCAGATTGAAACAAATTAAACAGTTCTGCTTCTGCATACAGATGCATTTGACAAAGAGAAAACAGTGATCAGCCATTCAGCACAAAAATCTAGCAAGACAGAGACTGAATAAGCAAGACTTTTAAATACTACAAATCACCACTTGCAACATTTATTATTTAATGTTGTGCCAACTGAAGCAAGCTACAATGGCATTTACATTTTTAGAAAAAAAACTGCATGCTGTAGTACCACCCACATGGAGTGACACAGCTTCTCCTGTTGAGCTGTCTAAATTTAAAGTAGGAAATAACAAGCATAACAAAGTGGGGGTGAAAGGGGAAGAGAGATACGGGGGGAACAGGAATAAAGTCCACCTGTAAGCTCTGAATAATTACTATTGAAGCAGGTAGACTTACCAATTGTTTTTCTTACAGTTAGAAACTTTCCCAATACTTAAGAGTTTAGTCTCTAGACTTCTGGACATAAGTAACAGTGAGGTCTTGAGTTGGCTAGAGCAAAGATAAAGACACAGCTGCAGAGAACAAAGGGAGTATGATAAAGATTCACACACTAAGAAGTTGGTCAGAACATCAACAAGGGACTGTAATGTTGTTGGAGGGTCAGAGTGTGACAGCAGAGATTGAAAAGCAAAGACTTAATCTTTTTAAATTATTCCATGCATATGTAAATAATTTCCCAGAAATTTAATGAATATGTATTAATGCAAGTGTATATAAAATAATGTGGAGAGCATCGTTGGTTATGCAAACTGGGATGGTTACTCCTTCGCATCTGGCACTGTTAATAAAAGCAATACTTGGCTTAATAGCTATCAGTTATTATGTTTTGATTGACTACACACACACAATGAAACGTTTGAGCAGCTACACAAGTGGCAGCCATTTGCTAATATACTACTTCCCATGCACTTATTTTTTTCTTCTAGATATCCTCAAAGGAGCAAGGGGAGAAGAAAACACACCATCTGATGGGAAGGTGTCCCATACAGTATGGTTGGATGCAAGTCTCTGCAAAAAGATGCAGCTACCTGACAAGGCAAAGAAACCAGAGGTTAACTAATCATGACCAGCAAGTAAGGAAAATCAAGTGGTTGGACAAAATGGGTAAGAAGCTATCTAAGTCTGGTTTTTGCCTCTTTAGCTCACTGCTAGAAGGACAGGTGTGAATGAATGAGACCAGGTTCCTCAGAAGTCCAGCAGAATAAACTGAGCATGAGACTGTCCACATTCCTTCCTGGAGACTCAATCCTCAATGTGCCTCTTCCACACTCAGTACTAGCCACAAACCTCTGATATTGCAGGTGGTGTTCAAGAAATGAACTTCCTCCAAGAGCCAAGTGGAGTCCCCTACACTTTCAGTTCCCATGTGCCTCCAGGGCCTGGAAGAGGACCTCACACCCTTTCACTTCCTGTGTGCTATGCTGAGGACTCTATGAACTGAGGGGAAACAATTTTTCTGGCTTCCTGCCTTCTCTGTTTCTTTACCTTATGTATCTCCAATGAATTTTACCCCACCAACTGCATGTCCCCAGAGTCTCCTCAGAGAAGATGCTCTTGTGCTGGTTCAAGCTAATTGGAATATTCTAATGGAGAAAATTATACTATAGGCTGTGAAGGTAAACAATGGTGATGTCTACTTCACTCATAGGCTTGCTGCGATGTTTAGAAAAGGAACCCAAAACAAAAAGATAAGAATCTCAAGCTGGCAGTGGGTGTCACAGGGCACAGCGTCTAGTGCGGTCTAGCTCTGGCTTCTCCTCTCTGCTGAGCAACTTCACTAACCACCTTTTTCTTCTAATCCCCCAGCTGATCCTATAAATTCACCTTGCACGTAAGGCAAACCTTGGGGTAAAGNGGAACTCCCAAACCATCACGTCCTTTTACTTTGGCGCCCAACGTGAGGTTCCTTCCCTGTTAAAAACTATGCATCCAAAATAGTAGAGGTTCAGACTGCTCTAAACAGATAGTATGTTGGGAATGTTAGACCACAAAACTATCCCTAGTAGCCTTATTTTCAGGCAGAAGGGGCAGGAAAACAGTAAAAGATAAGACCACGTCCTCCTGAATGAACTTCAGCTACGTTAAGTCATCAAGAAATATGCAAAACAGAATTTCTGATACTGCAGAATTTGAGGCTGAAAAACAGATTATCTATGCGACATCTGGCAAGCCTAGTCCCCACCAGCATAGGATTCCAGCTCTGTCTGCGCTCCTTACTATCTGTGGAGAAAAAGCTTCTGTACTATCATCTCACACAGTGTGGCTGCTCCCCCTCTAAATTATTTTTTTCCTTATGACAAGCTGTGATGATCTGAGGAGGAAAATATAAAGAAAGGATTAATTTACTTGCAAATGGACAATGACATTAAGTAATTAGCAGTAATTGGAAGAACCAAAAATTCAAATCGAAACCTGACTTTTACTTATGAAGCAGTGATTGACAGCTAGAATAGGTTTTGCACCTTTTCTATTAACAAATTTGACACTGCAATTCAGAGAGAGAATCAAATATAAGGAATATACTGCAAACACCTGAAAAGGATTAGTGCAATGCCCATGCCTCATTCCTTTATCTAGACTAGCTGCATCCAAATGCTTTAAAAAAAGAAAAAAGCAGGAGTACTGCTATCCTTTTTACCTTACAGTGATTTTCTGACAAACCTATTACTGACTGGGGTAGGTAACATTCCCACACTGCCATATATATCTTTATCCTGGCGGAACAGTCTAAACTGACACTGTCACACATACACACGAAAGATTAACGCATTTGGTCCTCTTTTTAATTTACTAAGGACTCACAATCAATAAAGCAACTCTGCCACTGCTGAATCAATCTGCCTCATGATAGCTTTGCTCCACAGGAACTATTTCCAATTACTATTTTCAGTTTTACCTATCTTATTTTTTATCTACTTTCTTTTTTCTCTTAGATGGCAGAGTCAATAAAGATCAAATTTCCAGCTAGTCCATGATGAGTCATGCTAAGATTACTTTCATCAAGTATAAACACTTGATGCTTTGCTCTTATACAACTTGTACCTTCTTTCTTTACGCTATGGAAAAAGTGTGTCTGAATTTACCCAAAAAACTTAAGAGACAAACAGCTAATACCTACTTGTGGTTTTAAATAACTTGTCATGATGCCAGGTTATTTAAGAGAGCATTCACGAGGAGAGAGAGCACATGAAGCAGTAAACAGCCTTCAAGGATGGCTAAACATCAAAACAAAGGGACACTCACATCATGAACATTGTTTCTGTGGCACAAAGTGGCCAGAACAAAAAACCTGGGAAAGAATCCAGCACAAAAGGAAAGAAAGGAGATTTTTCTTAACTCCTCAGACAACAAGAAGTCTTCACCACTTTTCAGCGTCGCACTTCATGAAAGAGCAGAAGGATGCAGATGAATGACTAGTATACCAAATAAGCAACAATTGAAAGACAAAGCAGAAACTACACAATGGGGCTATAAGGACGTCAATAAGGATTTCACTGCTAAAGCGTGGAATGACAACATTGTTGTTCTAAGCTTTGTCTCTGCTGCAATTTATATTTGATGTTAACAGACTACCTTAGAGGAAACATACTTTGAAGCTAAAACTGGCAACGTGTGGAATGCTTCTCAAGTCTCTGACATTATTTACTGAATTTTCAGAAAGCAGAGACACATTATCAACCTACACAGCAGTTTTCCACGTGTAGAACAGATGAAAAAGAATGTCTACTTCAAAGACAGCTGAGAGGTTTAAAGCCCACACACAGAGCTTGAACAATATGGAAGGGTCTATGCAGAGACAAGATCCTGCCAGCTTACGTAGGACTGAGGTAATCAATCAGTAACACGCAGTGTCTTTCATTGTAAAACATATGCTACATCCCAAAATTTGGAATTTAGAAAAATGCTGAATTTTAAGGGTAAAGAGAATGAGATTATCTTCTCCAAATAATCCATGACCATATGAAATTTATGTTATGTAATTTATGCTGATATTTATATCCTGCATCATGGTCTCTAGCTATACTTTGGAAAACGAGTGCAACACTGACAATCATGTGATGTAATATTTCAGTACTGCCTACCTCAAAATTCTTTCAACACATGCAGAGGTCTCCCCCATATCAGATTCATGAGAAAGCACACCATCTCTTGCTAAGCCTTGTTTATCTACTTAGGCACTATGGTGATGTTAGTCAGATGCTTAATACATTTACTAGATTTCCTTTCTTCAAAAATTTTACTTTATTTTACATCCATGCAATGAGTTACCATTTTCCTGTGTCATTTTTCTTCCTCTCAACTGAAGTCTACCATATGAATGTTTAAAAAACTATTTCAGTATAGGGATGGTACTTAATTCTTTTCTCTCTGAGCTGTCATCTTGTTATGATTTTCTTGATAACTCCAGGGAAAAGAGTATATTCACAGCACTGAAATATTTCTCCTTGCTATTACATATGCCACTGACTCCATGATACAGATTCTCTCATCTGTACTCTACAAGACTCAGGAAGTGCGTGAGAAGAGGGAAACTACTGAAATTTTTCAGCTAACTCCTGTTGGATGTAGGAGTTTCCAACCCTTTGCAGGCCTTGTCACAGCTAACTGGAATACACACCATGTGCCTTTTGTACCCAGGAATGCATCTCTTGAGGTTCATCAGCTCCAAGTCACTAGAAGTTAGTAGTCACCCCACTAGCTGGATGCCATCTCCTCATGGTGTCCAGTGCGGTGGCTGCTCTGCCCGGCCTCGGCAGAGGTTGTGATACCAGTGTTACCTCTGGCAACATCGCATCAACTTTCTACTGCTGATGTTCCCACTCCAAGTTCTCTCCCTGTCACTACAATTTTTTTGCTTCACTGGTATGTCTTCTCAGGCTGACTCTCTTTTGTTTCAAAAGCGTTTTTGTAAATCTATAGTTACTGCTTAATCTTGCTGATTGAACAGCCAAACTACAAGAACACAAGAAGCACAATCCGTTAAATACTACCCATCAAACAAGCCAGTTCCTACTAAAAGTATCAAGTTTCTTTTCTATGTTAGGATGTCACATGTGGTCTTTGCATCTTTTCAAGACGTTACCTGAGTTAAAAATCACTGTTGAATACTAGACTCCTAAAAGACTTTCAATCCCTAGAGTAAAAGGCAATACTTGCATTACCACTGCTTCCTACTCTCTGTCACTTATACAATAGGCATACATTTCTCTTTTCCAGAAAATGCAATTCAACCTCAGCATATGGTGTTAATTCTCCTTAATGCCCTTTTTTTAATATAGAGACAAAGGCTCAGCCTGGTTCTTCACAACAACCAGTTTATTTAATTTAACTAACATTCCATTTTGATCCTTTAGCAAATTGCCTCCCTTGCTCTTAGCTTAAACTTTTAGGACACAGAAAGCCGAAGGCTAATGCTGCTAGTCTTTACTTAATTTCTTTTATTGACTTAGCCTCCTCTGCAATACTTTCCATTCTTGCAGCCATATGTCTTCCTTCACATTCATAGGTGCTACTGACATACATGAAATTGTACCCACCTACACCAAGGCAGAATGTGTCCCAAATGCATGAAAACATTAATTTTTGTTTCCAAAAGAAAGGAAATTTCCAGGATTTTGTATCACTTGCTCTCTAATGGGAGTACAGTTCAATGGAAGAGCACAAGAGGGCTCCTGATCCTAGTGGTCTCCAGAAGGCTCAATCTGTTCAAGACCTAATGCCCAGACACCACAAGAAAGCAATTCATCCTCAAATACATCTCCTCAGACTTTCACTTAACTGTATTACTCAGAGTCCTGAAAACAGTTTCTTTATTTAACTTGTTTAATGCTGTACCAAATATCCAGTTAGAAACCACTGAATGGAAGTGGTTGTAAAGTTGCATCTTTACAACATAGACACAGCTGTAAGAAGTACAACTTTGTACACAGGCATGATGGTATTTACAGGACTCTGTCATGCACATCTGTGTATGTAGTGCTGCGGCATATCTAATTCTTTCACACATTAAAAGAGAGCCATTTACAGGAAAGTGGGCCTGAAATATTGACATTCAGGATGTCCAATCAATGTGCACCCTGTACTGGTGGTGACACAGACCAACCAGTTGTTGCGTAATAGTCCATATCAGGGTATTTCAAGGCACAGGTAAAGTGTGCTGCATGGTGATTACCTTATATAGTTGAAAACTTTCTTACCTCACTGTGCAAACATTGGGGTTCTTCATCAGACCTTACCGCCCCTTGCAGATGTCAGCTTTCTGTTTGTAACGCTGTACTACAAGAATCCAAGCTAACTATAAGTCATAGGGTGGGAATAGTCAATTCAGTGTAAGGTTAAGACATCTACTTTTGGGCATACATTTGTAAAAATCCTACCAGGAAACTGAAACCTGGGAAACCTGACACTAGATGTCTAGGTTAGTGTAAGATGAATCACCTCTAGATTGGACACTCTACTCCCCTTTGTTACAGAGGAGCTCAGGCTTGCAGTGCACATGTGTGCACCTACATGTCAACACTAAAACTGCAGTGTCTAAATTCTGGACTGACAAGAAGTTATTTAACAAGACACCTAGGTATGGATCCAGCAAATGCCTCGACTGTTTGAAAGAGTCCTGCCTTAATTAAAACTTCTTGCCCCCTACATACTGAGAAAGTAATACGGAAATAGTCCATTGCCGAGTATAGAATCATAGAATGGTAAGGTTGGAATGGAACTAAATGATCTTGGAGGTCCCACCCCCTGCCATAGGCAGGGACACCGCCCACTAGTACAGGTCACTCAAGGCCTCTGTAATCCAAAAAGATGAAACAATGAGCTTGCTCAGCCAGATTTTGAAATAAAGGTCAACTAGCCCTTCTCACAACACAGTTGTTATTGTCCCAGATACCACTGTCATAACAGAGCACTGTCAGAACACAAGACATGCAAACTGGGCCTTCTCAAACTAATTCATGCATCATACCTTACAAGATCTGACAAGACAGAGTTTTTAATCTATTGCTATAGAAACTACCACATGGCCTGTTTCTTAATCCTCCACGTTGTCACTGTAAAAGAAATCCGCTGAGGAACAAAGATCCGGGCACTAATTTAAAGAAAAGGCTTAAATACTTTTTAAAAGGCCATTCCTTTAGCAGACAAAAGCATCTAACTCTCAAATAAATAGTACACCACTCAAAAAAAAATAAATCAACAAATAATGAACCAAATCTACATTCTTGGTTAATGATGTCTCCTAAGGCTGTAAGTATAACTCAAAACATAGCACGACAGAGAAAGTCTTCGTATCATTTGAAGATAACAATTTTATCAATACGCATAGTTGTTATGTTTCATCTCAAAGTACAATACATCTGACATAAACATATTAATTTTGTATTAATTTGAAGCAGATAAAACAATCAAAATGGAAGTAGATAATTTAAAGTTTGGACAGGCAGTATTCCAGTATTGCTGATTTTCATCACAAGCAACATAATCTCTTCCTTCTCTCATTCCCTCCATTGCTTCTTTAATCCAATGAGCATCTTCACAAACTGCAGACAAAAGTTGCACAAAATGCTCTACAAGAGCCTCAGCATCTGGCCCTGACTTTACAATGGTTTGCACAAACATGCACTCCAGAGACATGTATGCAGTAGCAGGGCAGAGAAGGAACAAGAACACCTCACAAGGAACTGCTAAATGCCCAGTTTTCAAGATGTGCTTTCAGCCACATCATCAACACTGGTTCCTTCCAACCATCCTGCTGTTGCTACAGCAAACAACTAGAGCTTCACCTGCACTGCACTAATACACTGCCTGCCTACTTGCTTCTCCGCTAACAGCACATCTCTCCGTGCCTTCAATCAGAATCTTCCTGTCAAGTCTATCATCATTGCAGGTTTGACAGCTCTGGTTCCAGTACAATTTTAATTTCTCTAGATTGTCAGCTCATCAATGAGAATTTCCAGACTCAACTCTACCAAAACAAGAGCTCTGTGGAGAAACTGCTGAAACACTTAAAGCTGGAAAGAAAAGCAGAACTACAACACTGCAGTATGCAAAATGCACAGATTTGGAAAAACAGTATAAATGCAGACAGACCTCAAACCTTATTTGCTACACTTCTTGGTACTATTTTAAAGGTCCAGTTAAAAGTCAAGAGAGTTATATCACAACAGGAGCTTAACAAGTTAGTCTATAAGCAATGAAACAAGCTTATTTGTGACTATTATTGACTAGTTTTAACATTTACATGAAATTTGCCACCATCTTAAAATAGGTTCCTACGACAATAAAGATGACATCATGGGCTAATGAAATCAGATTTCTTAATTACATGCTAGAACTGAAGTAGAGCTGAAAAGCAACAGCTAAAGATAAGGAGTTTTTAATGCCCCAGAGTTCAGCCTCGTTGCTGTTTGTTTGTGGCAGACACCAGGATTCCATTTCATGAACTGATCTTCTAAAAGTAACACAGGGAATAGAAATAACTTACATTGATAAACTTCTCACAGAAATTTAAAATATCTTCTTTAAGAATAAAAAAATTACTAATTACTCAAACAATGCAGAGGTTTCTATAAAAAACAATGAACTGTATTTCAAGAATGATAATCCATAACCTGACTCAAAAATAATTTAATCTGTAAAACTATTAATTTTAATCTAAATTTAAATGCTCTGCTAGTTTGCTTCTATTACAATTATTACATTTTTCACATCAATAAATAGTAACTTCATATTTAAACAGCTAATCTATTTCACCACCACTGAAAAGTAGTTTATGTATCATAGTGAAAGGTACATGGGGAGAGCGAAGCAAAATAAAAATGAGGAAAAAAGAGCTTCCAGTTTAAAAAGAGCAATATGGTGCA
>VWYK01088708.1:0-11496 GCA_013399775.1 Semnornis frantzii
CCCATCTGCACATCTGCAAGGCACCCTGCCTGCCCCCTGCAAACCTCCGTGCTAAGTCTGGAGTCAAAGAGGAACCCAGAATTGGGCCAGAGATCATCTGCCTCTTTCCCAGAACCCTGTTAGAGCCTGGAAAGATCTACAAGCCTTAAGGGCTAAGAAGACACCAACAGAACTCCCTGTGAGTGTTTGGGTACTGTCTGGAAGCTGTAGTTAGCCCCAGGAGTCTAGAGATAATATTTTGTGAGTAAATACTCAAAAGCTTCTTTGCCAAACTCTGTAAACTCTAATTGAATCCAAGTGCCTTCTGCCTTAAGCAGAAAGGAACTCTCGAGTCCCCCTAGTGGACAAGAGGTATAATCGACTGCAAGAACCTCTCTTCCAGTTCTAGTAATGTTTGTTATATTATTGCTAATTATTTCTTCAGTGTTCTAGATTCCCTGTTCTCATCTGTGTAATGGTTTTCATGACTGTGTAAGGACCCTGATTAAAAATATATAATGTGGCAAGATCAAATATACTAATATGAAAAATAATAAACTACGTTAATTTTTAAAGACATCAGCACTGCTACAAACACCTAAGAAACCCCACGCAACCCATACCCAGTGGCACTGACGGAAATCTGGAGGGGTTTCCACTTTAACTTTCCAGGAAACATTAACAAGAATAATTTAACATTTAACATTTCCAAGAAATTAAGGAGTGGGTAAAATTTAATTGCAGTTTGACCTCCAAATTCCTTTTTCTCAATTACCTGAGTTGGTATTATTCTGGAAGACAGGTTAAAGAAGTCCTAAGCAAATATTTTTTTTCCCTAACACTCCAGGAAAAAATACAAATTAACTGATGTGTTACTATCAGGTCTTTTTGTCTCTCAAATTTATTACTAAGAAGACAAGAAGTGTTTTTGTTGCAAATTGCTAACCATCATGTAAAAGGAGGGGGCAGAAACCTCCCAAACTCTTCCTATCTGGAAAGATTAAAGAGAATGACCTTCTTCTGGAGATGTGGAGATTGGAACAGCTGTCAGGTCATTGATGACGTAATCAAACATCCTTCCTTCTTTGGCATACCTCTTCAGTACAGGAATACAGTCTTCAATTAGAACCTGCAAGAGTGAAATTCTGGAGCTAGGCATCAAAATGCCCTAAAACTCAGCAAGCAAAAGGAACGAAAGCAGATTCACAACAGATAAGGGAAGAGGAAACGTTAAAAAAAAAAAAAAATGCATACATTTAATTCTAGGCTCTGTTCTCAACCTCATCACATAAAAAGAGCAGTTCTAAGAACCATGAGAATGACAACACAGGCACCACAGAACTGTATCTCCCAGGCCTGTCACTGATTGCTATGTGACTTTGTCTACCCAACTCAGGAGCAGAATAAGGTATTTGTGCAAACGGTGACTCTGACTCAAGCAAAGAAGTGAAATCCAGCAAGGGCAAGTGTAGAGTCTGGCATCTGTGAAAGAATAACTCTGTGGATCAGGACAGGTTGGTGAGCGGTCAAGGGGCAAGGGACCTAGGGGTCCTGGTCAACAGAAGGATGCCCACAAGCCAGCAATGTGTCCTTATGGCCAAGAAGACCAAGAGCACCCTGGGGTGGATTAGAAGGGTTGTAGTTAGTAGGCTGAGAAAGGCACTTCTGCCCCTCTACTCTGCCCTAATGAGGTCACTTCTGGAATCCTGAGTTCAGTTCCAGGCTCCTCACTTCAAGAGGGATCTCAGGGAACTGCTTCAGAGAGTCCAGTGTAGAGCCACAAAGATGCTGAAGGCAATTGAACATTTCCCTGCTGAGGCCAGGCTGAGGGAGATGGGGCTTGGAGCGGAGGAGCCTGAGGGGTGACTTCATTTATGTCGATAAAGATGTGCAGGGCAGTGTCAGGAGGACAGAGCCAGGCTCTGCTCAGGGATGTCCAATGACAGGACATGGGGCACTGGGTGCAAGATGGAGCAGAGCAGGTTCCATGTGAATATAAGGAAAAAACATTTTCCCTGTGAGGGTATCAGAGCCCTGGAGCAGGCTGTCCAGGGTGGTTGTGGAGTCTCCCTCTCTGGAGATTTTTCCAGACCCACCTAGATGCACTCCTGTGTGACCCTGCTCTAGGTGCTCCTGCTCTGGCAGGGGAGTTGGACTGGATGATACTTTGAGATCTCTTCCAACCTCTAACATTCTGTGGGAGAGCCTTATAAGGTAGTAATGGAAAAGAAAAATTTCTAGTGAAGCTGTCAAGATTACACCTGGGCCAGTTTGTTGTAAGGTGTCAGATGCACCTTTACTGCAAGGATGCATGAATGTATTGATTTTTAAAGTTTTCAATACACCAGCAGTGCTACCAGAAGAGAGAAGAACGTGGACCTGATGGAGCAGGCCCAGAGCAGGTCCATGAAAATGATCGGGGTCTGGAACACCTCTGCTACAAGGACAGGCTGAAGGAGATGGGGGTGTTCAGCATGGAGAAAAGAAGGCTCTGGGGAGACCTCAGAGCAGCCTGCAAGTACCTGAAGGAGGCTACAAGAAGGCTGCAGAAGGGCTGTTTACAGAGGCTTGCAGTGATAAGATGAGGGACAGTGATTTGAAATGAGAGAAGAGCAGATTGAGATTGGATATTAGGAACAAGTTCTGCACCGTGAGGGTAGTGGAACTCTGCAACAGGTTGCCCAGGAAGGTAGTTGAGGTCACATCACCAGAGATCTTTAAGGTGAGGCTGGACAGGGCTCTGGGCAACCTGATCTAGTGGATGATGTCCCTGCTGACTGCAGAGGGGGTTGGCCTGGACGACCTTTGGAGGTCTCTTCCAACCCAGACCGTTTTATGATTCTGTGATTTTTGCCTGCAAATTAAAAGTGATTTCAAAATATGCATCACAACTGTTGATAGATGTTTTCAGCAGTACAGGACAAGTAACCTAAGCACGCAGTTCTGCTTGTGTTTAACACTGCATCCTTACTGCTATTTCCTCTTTATTTGCAAGCTATGGCAACAAACATCCTCCTGTTTCACTTAATCGTAGAATTGTTTTGGTTGGAAAAAGCCCTGCAACTCCAACCACTGACCTAACACCACTGTTATGTTACCTTCTGTCACAGTCTGAGTGCTTCTGAGGGGTTGATATTTGGGTGGGTTTTTTGATTAGGAAGTGAAGATTGAAAGTTTAATAGTGGTAGGGAGAGGAAAAAAAATAAAATCAAAACTATTATAATGACCTGTATGGAACAGGGAAATGTCAATTACCAGGGTAATTTTTGAGGGTCAAGATCAGCCACTGAATTTTCCTTTCTTTTGTAATTTGCTGTCCAGCTCTGGACTTCAACACAGGCAGAGTCGGTATTTCAGTTATAAATATTTGTCATAACATTCAAAAGTAATTTCATAAAGTTTTTAAGGAATATGAAAAAAGAGTTTGGAAATGGAGAGTTAAAATATTTTGCCACTACATTACACTATTACACTTCCAACTAATCTAACAAACAACTAACAAATTCCACTGCCAGCTATTCAAATACAGAAGAGCCATTATAAAACAAAAGAGAAAGGAAATAAAATCAGAAGCCTTTTCCTTCAAAAACGTTTGCCATAGCAGTCTCCCAGGCTAGGTCTAACATTTTAAATGCCGTTTTTCATGTAAGAGAAACAAATCATTACCTGATAGCATTCTCCTTTCAGATTGTCTAAGACATCTCCACATGTTTTCCTCATGTATTTTTTACACCCGTCGATCACCATTTGGTCGATGTTTGAAGAAGGTTAAGGCATTCTACAAGTCCAGAAATCACACAGGTAACAGCTTCTGCTCCTCCACAAAGGAATTCTCATCAAGGTACCACTCAGAAAGGAACAGTAAGGTGTGCACCTAACGTTGGCTGTTGCAGCATGTATTCACCTCTAGATTGCTAGAGGCTTAGCAAGGGCTTTTTTTTTTTCTTTTTAATCAGTCTTTCTGGTATCTTAGGTTCCCATTATTGTGAAAGGATGAAATGTGAACAGCAGGGTGATGTACTAAAACAAAAATCCCACAAAGCTTAAATTAAGACTTTAACCTTACATAGCAGGGAGCAAAGAGTTGGGATCAGTTGTGCCAAGTCCAGCTGGAGACTTGTAACTGGAGGAGTCCCCCAGGGATTAGTGCTG
The DNA here is from genome assembly GCA_013399775.1 of Semnornis frantzii. Classification (NCBI taxonomy): domain Eukaryota; kingdom Metazoa; phylum Chordata; class Aves; order Piciformes; family Ramphastidae; genus Semnornis; species Semnornis frantzii. The sequence goes on from VWYK01088708.1 coordinate 4,132, forward strand.
GAGTGCTGGGTCCAGTCCTGTTCAACAACTTTATCAGTAACACTGATGAGAGGACAGACGACAGAGTCTGCTCAGCAAGTTTGCTGATGATACCAAACTGCGAGGCTTGGCTGAGACACCTGGAGGCTGTGTGGTCATTCAGTGAGACCTGGACAGACTGAGAGCTGGGCAGAGAGGAACCTCAGGAGGTTCAACAGGGATAAGTGCAGAGTCCTGCAGCTGGGAATGAAAAATAAACTGCACCAGTACAGGTTGGGAGGTGATCTGCTGGAGAGCAGCCCTGTGGAGAAGGAGCTGGGAATGCCGGTGGACAGCAAGTTCTGCATGGGGCAGCAATGTGCCCTGCTGACCAAGAGGGGTCCTGGGGTGTGTGAAGAGTGTGGCCAGCAGACTGAGGAAGGTTCTCCTTCCCCTCTGCCCTATGGAGGCCCCACCTGGAATACTGCATTCAGTTCTGGGCTCCCCAGTTCAGGAGGGACAGGCATCTACTGGAGAGAGTCCAACAGAAGGCTACAAGGATGCTGAAGGGACTGGAGCAGTGCCTGATGAGGAAAGACTGAGAGCTCTGGGGCTGCTTAGTCTGGAGAAGAGAGGGCTGAAGGCTGGGGGTCAGGAAAGAAGGGACAGGCTCTGCTCACTTGTGCCCTGGGATAGCACAAGAGGTAAGGGATGGCAACTGTAGCACAGGAAGTTGCACCTCAACATGAGGAAGAACTTCTTGAGTGTGTGACAGAGCCCTGGCACAGGTTGCCCAGGGAAGCTGCGAGTCTCCTTGTCTGGATGTGTTCCTGTGCAACCTGTGCTAGATTCTATGCTCCTGCTTCGGACCTCAAACTCTCCAGAGGTCCCTTCCAACCCCTAACATCCTCTGATTCTGTTAACCTGCATATTAACAACTATTTTTAGTAGCATGGGGAATCTAAACCCTTGGGTGATCAGCACTCCATATGGCTAACAGGGCTCCACATCTCAACATTCACATAGTTTGCAAAGTTGACTTTGATCAGTATTTTTGAAAGAGGGGCAGAGTTGGTCGTTCTCTCGCCAACACAACCCACTAAGCTTTGACTTACTGAATAAAAATCTTTTTGCTTCTAGGGATTTTTATGCTTTTGTTTAGAAGAACAAAACCACCCAGGGAGGTAGAGCTCAGTGTAGACTGCAGACTGATGGATCTATTACCAGTGGAGATCGCAGCCCTATGCCAGAAGTGTTCCTTTCCAGTTCTGTGTAGATTGCTACTCCAGAGTTCTAGTATGGATTAGGAACTTGGAAGTGCATGCTCCATGATGATGTGCCAACAGGTAGTCACCAAGTCTCTTTCATCTGACATAAAAATTTCGTTTTAGCCCCCCTCTCCCCACACAAATGATAATGTGATAGTTTCTTGTGCTCAGTGCAAAGATGTGCAGCAGAAAACACAGGTTGAAAAATGTTGAAAGAAAAGATGAGTCATTTGTCAAAGGATATCTCCACCATGGTAACCATCTTTGGCTTCAGTTTGACTATCTCATACAGTATACCTCCATCACCACCTCCTAGGATTAGAACTTCCTTCCCAGAGTAGTCTTCCTTTCCACTGCCCATTATGGCTTGAGTATATGCCAGGTCACTCTCTGCCAGATCTGCATGGAAGGAAAAGAGTTGGACAGAAACACTACAATTCAATTCTTAACTGGTATTAACTTGGTATTAATCTAAGTGATAAAATAGAGATCCAAACAAGAGTATCTGCAGAAACAACCTAGTGACAGTAGGTGACAGGAAGCTGCGCAGTTACCAAAGCTATTGAGAACCTCCTCAGAAGCCCACACAGGATTTCGCTGCTTCTCAATGCAAAGCCAGTAATGGCTACCTCAGCATTAGGAAATACTCCACGCCAAGAGAAGCAAAACTGTTAGCACCCAGGACCTGATGCCATACTTGATACTTTAGTGGGTTTTTACCTCAGCCTAGTGCTGCAAGAGACAAATCAGGAGATTTTTGGAAGCATACTCTGGATCTCAACTGAAAACAGCAACCTAGATGCCCCTCCAGTGGATGTCTTCACAGAAGCATTAACACCTAACTGCTGAAGAGCCCTGAAACATGCCTTTTGCTGACTTCTTCACCATGGGCTCCAAAGCAGGCAGTGACATTCCTCAGTTGTAATACCTTAGTGAATCAGATCTGTTTAAACTTTGTGCAGCAGCACATGGTCCCAGCAGTGTGCCCAGGTGGCCAAGAAAACCAATGGCATCCTGGTTTGGGTTAGAAACACTGGGCAGCAGGGAATCATGCCCCTGTGCTCAGCACTGCTGAGGCCACACCTCGAGTGCTGTGTTCAGCTCTGGGCCCCTCACTACAAGAAGGACAATGAGGGGCTGGAGCATGTCTAGAGAAGGGCAACAAAGATAGAGAAGGGCCTGGAGTACCTGGGCTTTGAGGAGGGGCTGAGGGAGCTGGGGGTGTTCAGTCTGGAGAAGAGGAAGCAGAGGGGAGACCTCATTGCTCACTACAGCTCCCTGAAGGGAGGTTGGAGTGAGGAGGGGGCAGCCTCTGCTGCTTGGTGGCAAGAGACAGGAGCAGAGGAAATGGTTCCAAGCTGTACCAGGGGAGGTTCAGGCTGGATGTTAGGAAATATTTCTTCACAGAGAGGGTTCTCAAACAATAGAATGGTCTGCCCAGGGCGGCGCTGGAGTCACCATCCCTGGAGGTGTTCAAGCAGCCTGTGGAGCTGGCACTAAGGAAGATGGTTTAGTGTTGGCCTTTCAGTGCTGGGTGGAAGGTTGGACTGGGTGATCTTGGAGGTCTCTTCCAAACAGATGTGTTCTCTGATATCCTATGATCTGCCTGGCAATCAGCATTTCGCTTCAGTGAATGGGAACAAAATGACACACAGCAGTATTCTGAAAATCCCACAGCAGTTGAGTAAGTAATAGCACACTTCCTTTTATATGCAGCAAATTGTGATAACATTCCAAATGACACCTCATCTTCAGATGAAACTGATGAAAATTCATGGCTAGGAGCACAGAATACCTCATGTGGGGATTTCAAATCCAATTCTAACTGAATTAGAAAATACCTTGCTAACAAATTCAATAGCAGCTTTCAGCTGCCACCTCCACTGAAGCTTTCTGCAACTATCTGAGTGACTTAAGTAACTAACGAGAGATATTTCTGGAGGCCACATCTGGAGTATTGTGTTCAGTTCTGGGCCCCTCGGTTCAAGAAGGGCCTCAGGGAACTGCTTGAGTCCAGCACAGAGCCACAAAGATGATGAAGGGAGTGGAACATCTTCCTTATGAGGAGAGCCTGAGGGAGCTGAGGCTGTGCTGCTGGGAGAGGAGAAGCCTGAGGGGTGACCTCATTCATGTTTTATAAAGGTATGCAGGGTGAGTGGCAAGAGGTTGGAGCCAGGCTCTGCTCAATGATGCCCAATGCCAGGACAAGAGGCAATGGGTTGAAGCCGAGATATAAGAAGGTCCATGGAAACACAAGTAGGAATTTTTTCCCTGTGGGGGTGACAGAGTCCTGGTACAGGCTTCCCAGGGAGGTTATGGAGTCTTCCTGTCTGGAGATATTCAAAACCTGCCTGGATGTGTTCCTGTGTGACCTGCTCTAGGTGCTCCTGCTCTTGCAGGGGAGTTGGACTCAATGAGCTTTCAAGGTCCCTTCCAGCCCCTGACACTCTGTGATTCTGTGATTTCAGAAAGCCACAATCAAATTTGTTAATCACTCTGCCATTAGCCTGAAATTAGACATTCCATGCATAAACAGCAACATCTCTCATTTACCTTAGTCAGTACTTTCCAACTTAAGTACTGAAAGATTTTACAAAGCATAGCCCTTGACCTACATTTCCTAGCAACTAACAGCCTTATTCCACTTCGAAAGCAGCAACCCATCCTCTCCCAAGTTCACTTGCAAAAATACAAAGACCAGCTTGCACAGAGTACCACATAGAAACACCCTCCTATAAAGACTGGGTCACTCTGATTAAGGAGTTCTACTAAGCATTTTGAGTCAAAAGATGCCCAGCAGCAAAGCAGCTATATAATAGAAGACACGGTTGTCCTGTATCTCACCAAACAGGTAATTAGAGAATCACAGAATGTCAGGGGCTGGAAGGGACCTCCAAAGCTCATCCAGGCCAACCCCCCTGTAGAGCAGGAGCAGCTCTACCACATCACACAGGAACACACCCAGGCAGGTCTTGAATATCTTGAAAGAGGGAGACTCCACAACTCCCCCGAACCCTCCCTGTTCCAGTGTTCTGTCACCCTCACAGTGAAAAAATGCCCTTAGGGAATCAAGGAAGCAGCAGGATTATTCCTCTCACACACACCCCCCATTTCCTACTTCTTTGGGGGTGCCCAGTGATAAGACAAGGAACAAAAAGTACAAGCTAGAACACAGGAGGCTGCGCCACCACATGACAAGCAACTTCTTTACAGTGAGGGTGCCAGAGCCCTGGAACAGGCAGTCAGAAGGGTTGTGGAATCTCTTTCTCTGGAGACTTTCAAAACTTGCCTGGATGCATTCCTGCGTGACCTGCCCTAGGAGATCCTGCTTTGGCAGGGGGGTTGGACTGGATCTCTGGAAATCCCTTCAATCCCCTAACATTCTGTAATTCCTTTTTAGAACACCACTTCATTCTGAACACTGATAAAGCAGTTTGTGCTACTGTCAAAGACAAACCCTCAGGAGGCTGGACCTGGAACAAACAGGTAAATGTCCTTATGAAAGACAGTAAGCTCTGCTAGAGAACACTTTGATTTCTATTCTCCTGTATCACCTTCCACAGCAAAGATGACCTTAGAAAACTAATAAACCTTTTCTTATGTACCCTAGATTTTGCATTTCTGACCAAAAAAATCTCTTTAAAGGAACAGCTGTATGGGTCCTTACATATATGTAGCTTCCAGCATCACAACTGCAACCCTTAACAGTTCATTCCAACCCTGCCATAGCAAGAAAGCAACCAACCAACACTTGCTACCCTCTCAACACCCTCAAAATGAGATTATACTTACTAACATCCCCACTGAGGATAAGAATATTCCCAAACTGTTTTGAATGCAGGATTTTAATGTTCTGAAAAGGTGAATCTTCATCATAAACAACTTCATCTATGTCATACTCCACGAGGCGCCCATCAGCTGTGGGCCAGTATCTGTCGATGACACCTCCTCTCAAAATGGTTGGCAGTCTAGAAAGAAAAAGATAACAAAATATTTGAGATTTGGGGGTTTTTTTTAAGCCCTTCTAGACATCCTGCGTGTTCGCTGTGATAAATAAATGGTATCGGTAAGAGGGATATAAAACAACTTGCAAGGTTTAACACTTATAGGATAAGAAACTCATTGTCCATATATTAAACATCTCTTGCTGAGACACAGAATAAATGGAAGTGGATTTAACTTCCATTAAATAAGTTAAATAAGGACAAGTGCAGGGTCCTGCATCTGGGGAGGAATAACAGCAGGCACCAGTACAGGTGGTGGCTGCCCTGCTGGAAAGCAGCTCCACAAAGAAAGACCTTGGAGTGCTGGTGGGCAGCAAGTTCTCCATGGGCCAGCACTGTGCCCTTGTGGCCAAGAAACAGCACTCTGGGGGGTATCAGGAAAAGTGTGGCCAGCAAGGCTAGGGAAGGTTCTTCTCCTCTACTCTGCCCTGGTGAGACCACACCTGCAATACTGTGTCCAGTTTTGGGCTCCCAAGTTCAGGAGAGACAGGGACCTGCTTGAGAGAGTCCAGTGGAGAGCCATGAGGATAAGTGGGAGAGTTGAGCATCTCCCTATGGAGAGAGGCTGAGAGTCCTGGGGTTGTTTAGTCTGAAGAAGAGAAGGTTGAGAAGAGATCATCAATATGTACAAATATCTGAGGGGTGGGTGTCAAGTGGAGGGGGTCAAGTTCTTTTTGGTGGTGGACAGCAATAAGGCAAGGAGCAATGGGTACAAACTGGAACAGAGAAGGTTTTGGCTCAACAGGAGGAGGAACTTCATTAGGGTGAGGGTGGCAGAGCCCTGGAACAGGCTGTCCAGAGAGGTTCTGGAGTCTCCTTCTCTGGAGACGTTCAAAACTTGCCTAGATGTATTCCCCCCTACCCTAGGGGATCCTGCCTTGGCAGGGGGGTTGGACTGGATGATCTATGGGGGTCCCTTCCAACCTCTAAGGTTCTGTGATTTTCTTTACGTACAACTTCTAAGATATGCACCTCAATTTACCTCTACCCTAAGAGAAGGAATCTACATGACACAAAACTACAGAAGCACATCAGGTTCTGCAAGAATCGCTCATGACTAGGAATGGATACAATACAGAGAGAAAAGAAACAGAAAATCTCTTCCCACCTTCAACTCCTCTAAGAACACCATCTCTTTCACTGCAGTGAATCTCACCCGGATAAAGCTGTGCTGAGAGATGTTTTAAACAGACAAGTGGGAAGGGCATGGAGCTGATGAAGCAGGGCCATGAAAATTATGAGGGTGCTGGAACACCTCTGCTATAAGGACAGGCTGACAGAGTTGGGGTTGTTCAGCCTGGAGAAGAGAAGGCTCCAGGGGGATCTAAGAGCAGCCTGCCAGTACATGAAGGGGACTAGAAGGAGGGAGGAGTGGACTGTTTGCAAAGGCCTGCAGGGATAGGATAAGCTTTGAAATCAGAGATTCAGATTGGATGCGAGGAACAAAGTTCTTTGCCATGAGGGTGGTGGAACACTGCAACAGGTTGCACAGAGAGGTGGTTGAGGCTTCAAGATCAGGCTGGACAAGGCTCTGATAAACCTGATGTAGCTGAGGATGTCCCTGCTGACTGCAGGGTGGGGAGAGGGGTTGGATTGGATGATTTTTTAGGCCACTTCCAACCCAAACCATTCTGTGATTCTATGAGAAGTGAACAACTATAATGTTTCGAACTGAGTCAGGTTACCCTTCGGTAAAATAAGCACAACCTTTGATAGCAGATGACAGTTTTCATACACTTTTAAGAAGTGCTTCAAGTATCTGCATGATCTGCATAGATTGTTTTGGTGAGATTTGGTTGCTTGGGGGGGGGTTCTTNGTAGCTGAGGATGTCCCTGCTGACTGCAGGGTGGGGAGAGGGGTTGGATTGGATGATTTTTTAGGCCACTTCCAACCCAAACCATTCTGTGATTCTATGAGAAGTGAACAACTATAATGTTTCGAACTGAGTCAGGTTACCCTTCGGTAAAATAAGCACAACCTTTGATAGCAGATGACAGTTTTCATACACTTTTAAGAAGTGCTTCAAGTATCTGCATGATCTGCATAGATTGTTTTGGTGAGATTTGGTTGCTTGGGGGGGGGTTCTTGTTGTTTGGGGGAGTTTGTTGGGATTGTTTTTGGGTTTTTTGGTTTT
>VWYK01088714.1:0-45925 GCA_013399775.1 Semnornis frantzii
CCCAAACCATCACAGCAAGCTCACTCACACACTTTTAATCTGCATTTGAAAGGAGTAATGCTGCCCCCACTTTCAACCTTCTTTACACCCAGAGTGCCAGCTAATACTCAAGCTCTCCTGCCATCTCCCTTCAGAATGGCTGCAGTGAAGAAGAAAAAAAAAAAAGGCCTGCAAAGGCTAAAAGAAACCATCCTCCTGAAGGATTTACATCTCCTTCAAAACCCTCTGCTGCTAGAATTAGTGCATAAAAACAGCCATCTGGGAAGAGAAAAAAATCCAACCCTCTCCTCTTTAGCACCAGACATCTGAGGATGAATCACAAGAGAAATATATTAAGGACCACATCTGCCACAGCAGGACCCAGCAAATAGCCCCACTAGTGAGATAAGACAGGCAATCAATACCACCCCAGGCACACCCCATAACCTGCCACACTGTTAATGCTCTGTTATCTTCAGATATTATTCACTGGAGTCCTCAGCACACACCAGAGGATCGAACTGCACACTATCCTCTGCCAATTACATGCAGAGTGCTGGGCACTTAGGAGATCTTTCTGGAGCTATTTTGGATTGGAAAAAAAAAAACAAAAACAAAAACCAAAACCTTGAAAACAGAATGGATTGAACTACAAAACCACATTTGAAATGATACCATCCACCCACAGAAACTCTGGGGAAGGAGAATGGTCCATTTTTTCACAGGAGCAAAACGAGATGCTCTGGTTTGCTCCCAGTCAGGCTGTAATGGGCAGAAAGTGATGTCAGAGCAAGCAGTGGTGCCAGCTGTGTTGCAGGCACGTTAGCTCTTTTAGAAATGGCCTCGGCAAACCTCTGTAAAACTGTCTTTATGCAATTTATGTCTGACTGATTGCAGAGAATGGTTGTAGGTACTCATGATCCCTTCACTGCCACAGCACAGAGAACAGAACAAAAGTGGGCCTATGTCATCAATAAATAGGTTGCTATCAAATCTTTGTGCACAAGACAAAACTTCTTGGAATCTGCTGTCAAAGTACAAAAGGAAGCTGGTTCAAATGCGAAACACACATGGACTGCCAACAGATTTGCTGTTGCCTGCATTTGCTTTGAGAGCTAATAAACCCCTAGAAAAATTAAAGAATGAAAACCACATTAAAAATATCTCTGGCAGCACTCATATCACTATTGTGCTCAGCTGGTCATTTCTGCCAATTAGACTGCAAGTCTTTCAGAGAGACTCTTCTTGCACAGCATTATCAGTGAAAGCTGGACCACTGTGCAGCCCTGAAGTTCATGCATGCAAATAAGGAGCACAAAGTAGTTGTCTTGCAAACTTACCTCTTCCCGAAGCATAGTGAAGAGAAAGTTCATGAGGACAGTGTGTTTGCGAGGGTACTTCTGACACAGCGCATTGATGGCCTGCACTACTACAACCTAGAGGAAAATATGGGCAAGTAAAAAAGGATTCTGCCTCACAAAGCACGAAAACATAGTTGAATTACATCAATTTTTTGCTGGCCCCTAGCCTGGAAATTGTGGTTTTGCCCTTACTTATACAACAAATGCAGTTCCAGGAGGTACAATCGTAGGAATTGGAAGAGATCAGTCTTTATGTACCAGGTAGCCCCTAGCAAATGCCCACACTCACTGTAAGGAAAGAGAGATTTAATTTTCAAAGGGCATCTCCCCGGAAGACAGCATGTGACTACAGAGCTGGTTGCTGCATGACTGAGGCATGGCTTAGGTCAATAGCCTCAATTTTTTTCTCCCCCCCTGCAAATACTCTGCAGCTCAGCTTCCTGCTGGAAGCAGAACCATGCAGGTTTCAGACAGTACACACAAACACAAAGACCATGGGATTTATTCAGGAGCTTGCATGTCCCTCCTCCTCCCACTTCCTTACTTTGAATTCATCTGAGATTTCTGACATGAAAGAGGAAATCTGCTTCATGAGCCTGTCAATGCTGCTTTCACTGCCGGTTTTCAGCAGCGTGGTGATGGCCAGGGTGGCTATGCTGCGGTTGGAGTCCGTCACGAGGTTCTCCAGGTCTAGGTTGCAGGCAGTCACAGCAGATGGGTGTTTCATGGCTACCTGGAACGGACATTAAAGAGTGGAAATTGCTCAATAGATGCAAAAGGCCTAGCCGGTAAAAATCCACCAAGGATCTCACTCCTTCTTGTAAAAGTAAATGCTACAGACTGTACATGAGGGTCACCTCAGACAACTCACTCTGTGAGGGTAAAGCTCTGCAGGAAGAAAGAACTCTATTGATGGAAGAGAAGCAGCAGCTTCTCTTTTATCTTTTACTACTTTTAACTCTCCCATTCTACTCCATATATTAAGAAGAGAAAGCTATGAAGTCCCATCTGAAATTCAGTGAGTCCACCTTTGCAGAACAGCTTTGTGGGTGGAAGCACAGCAGTCACCAGATGCTGCCATTCTATCTTTTCCTTCTTTTTTCCCCAATATTATACAAAGTCAAGTGAAAAACTGAAGCAAAGATTGCCACAGAGCAGGCAAGAAGCAACATCAAGGTTTGATCCCTGTTTTACAAGGAACTCCTTCCCCAGGGGAAAATCAGAAGGCAAAGCACTAACACTTAAGACCAATGACACTCTTATAGAGATCTATGAAAATGATTGCCTTTTTTTTTTTTTTTTTTAACTTCTGTAAAGTGTTCTTTGAGGTTTTATTCCACTCAGGAAGCAATGAAATGCAAGGCTGTAAAGCCCAGAGTAAAGGTTATTCTGAGAAAATCATCAGATAATCTGGCCCCTTTTCTCTTCTGAAGCTTGCACCTCCCTGCACATGAGAATCTATTACAGTTCCCCAGAGACTGGCTCCTACCTTGTTGAGAGTACGGACAGCTGCATATCTCAGTGCCGCTTTTGGGGAGCTGCAGAACAACTGCAAAACTGCAAGGAGGGAAAAGCAACAAAGGCAGACATTTAGGCATCTGTTGTTCAGAAGTCCTTCATACCTAAAGCAAGAGTTTCAATGAAGAGACAGTTGCAAGCACAAGATAACTAGAAGCCTGCTGAAGAAGTATCTGAATTTACTGCCTGCCTTCCTCCTTTTCGCCTCCTGTTGATAACCATCTCTTACCCATCTCCCTATTTTTCCACAGTGCTGCTATCCTTTGCTCCTCTTGAAAGCAAATTTTATCACCTTGTCACCTTTGCTATTAAGTCAGTGTGAACTGCTCTCTATCTCCATGCAAACTCTGTGTCTTTCCCAGGGCTAGTTCATGATGGGCACCCTCCCAGTTCAGAAAGGTGACACACAGCCTCCCTACTTGCCAGCAGTCTCTGCTCCAAAGAATGATTGGTCTGGACTGAGCTGGGAAGGCAAGACCTCAATACTTGGACTTCTTGCATAGTTACAGTCAGTCTAAAGCAGGGAGATTTATCAGTTAGAATTCAGCCCTATTTCACTGAAAAATAAACCCAAATGGTTCTGGTAACCCACACTTTAAGACGCCAGGCAAATACCTTTACAGGAACAAAGCTATCCAAAGGGTACAGCAGCATTACAAGCCTCAGGCTACACAAGGTCCTTGTTTCCTGGGGTGATCAGCCAGCGACACCACTGCAGTCTCACAATCTCCTAACCACACTCACCTGAGACAGCTGGAGCCAGCTCTTTAGCAGTGCAGTTGGGCAGGTTCACAATGGCAGAGGCAGCTTCATAGACCACCATCTCGTGCTTGTTCCTCAGGCAGCTCTCAATGAAATCAAACAGGGGGCTGTCACGGCTAAGGGACGGAAAAGACACAAGAATGAATTAAAACGAAGGTACTGACAGAAATGAAGAATCTGGCAGTAGAAATGGGCAAGTCCCATAGCCCTTGGAAAGGTCAAAGCAGCCATAGATCCACTCTCGCCAGATTTTTCATTGGTCATTACACTGTACTTTCACAATGCTTGGGTTGGAAGTCAGGCTGCCTTCTGAGATGACACCTCTGCCTTACAGGGACTCTCCCTCTGCCCTCACACCCTGATAAATGACTGTGCACACAAGTCTTCTCCACCAGGAAGCTGCACTGCTAGCCAAGTAATTACAGAAGACAGAGAAAATGAAGTAGAATATCTCAACAGAGAACAGCTCTGCAAAACAGTTTACAAAAACAAGAGAGTATTCCATGTGCAATTGCACAGACAAGACTCACAGAAACCATCTCATAACAACCATGACAGCATCCAGCATCTTCTCTTCCACCTTTTACCCAACAATAAGAGGGTATGGGCTGCACGCTACTCTTCAAAGCCAGAATTGCCCTCAGGAGATGGCAAATGAGCCTTCAAGAAGAAATTCTTCCAGTAGGGCAAAGAAGCCCCCTCACCTGCCAGCCTCTTCCTCCAACAGCTTGCTGGCTATTCGAATCATCATGCAGTAGGCAAATGGTGACTTGAGGCCATGGCGCGTGAACTTGCTGAGCATCTTGTTGACTGCCAGGCGGTCACTCTTCCGCACATGGTAGAGCAAGCCCAGAGCATGGTACTGTGCAGGAAAAGAGATTGTTACAAACCTCTGGTGTGTTCCTTTTGCTTCTATCCCCTCTACTCCCCAGAGATGCTTGGCTGAACTGCAGCAGTTTGCTACACTCCAAGATGCTGCTTGCTATTCCCTGTCTTGGCAATGAGCCTCCTACCTGCACCATGATATTGTCACTGGAAGCTGCCTCCTGAGCTTCATTCACCCAGCGTTTTACCACATCATAACTGGTCTTCAGCAGGTGCTGGGAGGAGAAAAAAAAACACAGACAACTCATGAGAAGAATGGAGGAAGTTTTAGGAATCACAGCTCATGAGGGTGCTGGCAGCACCAAGAGATCGGCATGTAGCCATAATGGCTGCAGCCTCAAAGAGGTCGATGATCTGCCACAAAATCAGCGCCAGATCCTCAATTCACAAAGAGGAGAATAGCAATAACGAAACTCTGAAACTCCCAAGATTCCACAGTTGACTGCAGATGACTGCTTCACAGCTTGGCTGTTCCTCAGGCCCACCTTGCAGGGAGTACATACCAGGGAAGACACCAGTGCAGAGCTGGATACACTTGGCACTTTGTCAACAATTGCTTGCTTCATGTAGCGCTCAATGGCCTGCAACATGGTACTCTGTAGGAAGAAGGAAACAACAGTTGATACAGAAAAGCCATTTGGAGTGTGAAAGGGGAGATGCAAAAGCACAAAAAGCAGAGTGGAAGGTGGGATGGGGTGAAATAGGACAAGCTGAAAGATCTAGGGCTGCCCCAAGGGAAAAGCAGCACTTACATCAGTGATTTGACACAGAGCTCTCACAGCAGGGCCTCGGTAATTGTCATCCTTCCCAGTCATGTCTTTGGTTAAGCTGGTTGAAAACAGAAAGCATTCAATGTTGCACTCCTGAGCCAGCAGCTTTCAGGTGCATGCATCACGCACACAGAGCAGCAGGCAGCTGGCATCACAGCTGAATGCTGAGCAGGCAACTCTCAAGCAAGTCCCACCAGGGTGGGAAGGCAAAAGAAAAAGATCAGTGGTCAGGTTCCAAGCCCAGCAGCAGGCTGCATGGGCTCCTGATCACCAAGTGAGGCTGCGGCATACATACATATCCCTGAAGCATTTCCCTTCCTTACTGAACTCTCATTCTTGCCTTTCCCTAGAGTCCTAATCAGCAAGAGACCATCTATGAGGGAATGAGGTTCATCACTTGGGTCTGGCTTCTGCCTGCTGCATAGGTTCTGCCCTTAGCAGACCCCACACTCTCTAGCCCCTGTCTCCCCATACCACATAGGCCTTTCACTGAGATGATCAGCAATTCAGGAATGACTCAGAGTCATTTCCCCACTGAAGTCGCATCCTGTGCTGCTTCAGAAGCAGTAAATCCTTCTCTACCTGTTGAAAGCCTTCGAATTTATGCCAGAAATCTTCAAAAAGCTTCAAGGTATTCAGACAGGAAAGCAGTTCATGAGACAGCCATTTGCAAAAGGGGAAAACCAGTAGTGCTGCCCTACCAAGTAACCAAAAGAGACAACCCAGATACCCATGTGCATAGGAGGTGGGACACAGCACATTTCCCATACCTCACCAGGGGTTTAATGTCTGCATTTTAATGGACCCTTTTAAAGGAAAAAGTTTTCTTCACTAAAATCTTTCCCTGTCCTCATCGTGCTTAGGGACTACAACTATCTTCAAGAGGCAGGACAGGCATTATTGGAGGACAAGTGAATCTAACAGTGAGAAAAAAACACTACTGACCTGCTAGTAACAATGATTACATCTTCTGCAATAGAAGACATCTCTTTGATAGTCAGGTAACACATCCTGCGAAGAGTTGGCTGACAAAGAAAGAGAGAAGCTAGACATCAGCTGAGAGGATCTCAGTTTTCCCTGTTTCCATGATTTGATTGCGAAGATTAAGAGCCTGATACCTTCAGAGAGCCCCTCGTGTCTAAGTATAAAAGATATACAAACCCCACAAGATTAACAAAATGCCTCTTCTTTTTCTAAATCACTCAGTCCTAAACTAAAACTGCAGAGATGGCAGATTTAGCTGGATCTGCTGTTTCATCTTTCACTTGTCATTCACGGGAACACAGAAGAAAGCTGGAAGTCATTAGCTGAGGGCACCCTGATGCTTCAAAAGCAGGAAAGCAAACAATTTATATTCTTGAGTCTGGGGATTTCTACATGGGTCTCATGATTTTTAATGCCTTGTGGTTTGGGGGACAACTAGTGGGGGACAACTACCGCTGTGGGCAGGCACTAATTTCCTGGCATCCTCCAGGACACACAGTCCTTGATGATTAGCAGGAAGTAGGCTCTTTTAATGCTGGGCACAAAGTATTCCAGATGATTATATGCTTGATCTATATCTAACAATCACAAGTGTTAAACAGCGACTCGGAGGGAGGAATCCAGTATCTTAAGGGGGCCTACAGGAGGGCTGTGGAGGGACTATTTCCAAGGTTTTGTAATGACAGGATGAGGGGTAATGGGTTTAAACTGGCAGAGGGGAGATTTAAACTATATATTAGGAAGAAGTTCTTTACAGTGAGGGTGGAGAAACACTGGCACAGGTTGCCCAGGGATGTTGTGGATGATCCCTTCCTGGAGGTATTCAAGGTTAGGTTGGATGAGGCCTTGAGCAACCTGTTCTAGTGGGAGATGACCCTGGCTATGGCAGGGAATTTGCACTAGATGATCTTTGAGGTCCTTTTCAAACTTAACCATTCTATGATACAATGATCTCTGCCCCAAAACCAGAGAATGCTTCAGATAAGCTGCTACAAGATCTGGAAAGGGCTAGGAAGCTGATCTCTCTCTCTCTCTGAACTTTCATGTCACTCCTCCCAAACTTTTCTATTCTACTCTTACCACTCAGATCACACAGTTCCAGGAAGGATGGAAAAGATGATTGTACAAAATCACACACCTCCAAGCTGTAAAAGACACTGTTGACAACTTGTCCCAGTAAATAAATATAGCAGAACACAATAAGCAGACTTACATCATTGGATTGAAACAGTTTGGTCATAGCAAAGAAGGATTCGGTAGCTTCCATGACACCAAGGTGCTCTCCCTAAAAGATGTTTGGAAGGAAGAAATTGCAATTGTCACAACCAGACTTGGGCCAACTGTGTCTCAGTTACAGGTGTAGATTTTCTCTCCCTTACCTGGTTTATAAGATACAGGATCTTGGTGAGGATATGAGCACATTTTCGTGGATTTATGGGTGTCTCATTAAACACTCGTGCCTGGAAACAAAGCACAGACAACAATGCTGACACCAACGCTCCCTTTCAAATGCTGTCCTCTCTGGTCTTGGCCGCCAATACGAACATGCTGTGAGAGAGCTACGGCAAGATTCTTAATGGTTTGGGATCCTATTTTCTCGCGATTTCTGTTAAACATGGAACTCTTTTAACAAGCTGGTCCTACAGTCTGGGATCACAAATACAAGTGCAATTAAGGTTTAATGGCCAAATCTTCATCACGTTTTCACCCCCACGAGTCTGACCTGTGTGCTAGCTAAAACACTAGTCTTGAGACAGATGTACTGAAGCTCTGTGAAGCTAAGGGGAACCACAACATGGCAAGTAGACAGATAGCACTGAAACAAGCGGGTCTGGGGATCCAGGAGTTTACCTACTGTGGAATAGAAAGGCACTTCTTCAGAGCAAATTCATAGACTATTCTTTAACCACGCACGCCCTACTCATGAACTTTGCCATCTAAAATACATTTGGGGTGTTCAAGGCCAACTTAGGGTGAGTTTTTCCCAGATAATTTTATTCTTTTTATTGCTTTTTGTAGTCCATAGTCTTTAATTCACTACAACTTCTTTGCTGCTTGTTTTCAACAACAAAATAAAGGCAGTGCTGCCCATTTTTTTTTTCAGAGCTAGCAAGATTGGAACAAACTTCCACGTCCTTGTTGAAGCTCTCCAATGACCTTCTCTACAGATTAAGAGACTCCATCCAGAAAGGGGCATGCAAAGGAGATCGCCTGAGAATTTACCTCCTGCAAGACTGCACTCTTCTCCGGGTGCTGGAATGGGTTGGAACCTCCACCTGCAAAACAGAGACAGTAGAAGTCTTTCCATGGAGAGTGCTGTGGGAAAGCAACTTTCTAATCATGTCCATACATTAAAAACAGACTGATCATTTTGAGGTAACCTTTTAAACCAAACACTCAGAGCTCCCTTTACGTAATATTAATAGAATGTCTTCAGAGCAGTTAGAGAAGGCATAGTAGACAGGACATTCTTCACTTTGTCATACCCTCCAGAAGTAACCAGCCACGAGCCAAGGTAGAGTGATTAGCTGCTCTACTGTTATCCCCAAAGACTCATATCCAGGAGTGTGCTGACAGTTACAGCATCCTAGTTACACCCTAGAAACAAAAGCTCAGACAAAAGGAGGTGTTGCTTGCCAGACTGGTGAGTCAGGACTACTCTATTCCATCCCTTATAAACCAATCAGGAATCCACTAGTAAAGTATTTTGGCTCTATCGCTAATTAAGAGAACAAGACAGCAGAACAGAGAGTCTGGACACAGCCTAACTTTCATTGTTCCACTTAACAGAATAAATTATATTAAATAATTAAAAACCTCACCAATTAAAGATGAAATAATCAGAGAGAAAAGCACTATCATTCTGCATGGTCTCCATTAGCTTGCCTCTCAAGCACTTGGGAGCTGCAGCTTTTCAAAAGCTGCAAGTTATTGATAAGCAGGTTTTAATTAGTACTGGTGTTCAGTTTGGCTCTGGGACAAAAAGCAGCCATTCCCAGCTCTGTTCCAGTGTTTAACAAGTTTTATCTGCTAGACGGCACTGCTCCTGGCCAACTCTGGTTTGACCTGGCCTTGCAGCATCCTCCACTGGTGTCAGGAGCCTTTGCAAGAGCAAGCTTTACACTTGAAAGCAAATATCCACACTCTGTCTCCTCCTCTGGCTTGGGAGAAGTTTGCAAACGCAGCAGGTGACTAAACAAACAGAAGACACTTATGAGGGATTGAGGAGAAAAGAAAACAAGGGGCAAGAACAGAAACAACGTCTCTTGTATGAGTATGAACCACATATAGTACAAGCATGTGAACATGTTCCCACACAATGCACCTGGCAGCAGAATATGTCCCACGGCCCAGCACATCTACACCACCTAAATCAATGACATCTACAACACCCAAACCAGCATTATCTCTTCATCCTTTCTACCACTAAGGATCTTGAAATATAACACAGGAGGCCAAAGTATTCTTCCATCACAGAAGGAGAATGACACAGGGAAGGCAGAGGTGGTGTGCTCAGATAGTTCAGTATTGTATGACTAACAACAATTTGTACTGATGTGCAGAGAAACCATCACCGACCGAGCAAGGGTCTCACAACTTTATGCCCAAAATAGCATCTCAGAGTGCATTTCTGAGAGTCAGTGGAAACAGCTCATCCAATGCTACTAAACCAACCAACAAAAGCAAAGACATACATCCCAATCAAGCAGACACTCATCTCAACATAAAAAGACTATTCTGTTAGTTTTGACATAGGAATAGTAAATCCAGGGATGACGCACTCCAGCTTATACTGGGAATGACATCGGGAATGACAGACACTGAGGTTATACATCTGGGACATGTACATATCCACAGCAGAAAGGCAGGAGGAGAAAATGCTAGGCATCTTCACTCAAGGCAGGAGTGATAGGATGAGAATTAAATGCAATAGTGAAGTAAACACGTTGGAAAGCACACAACCAGCAGTGGAAGAAAGAAGAAGGAAGCTCTGTGAGCTCTTGGTATGAACAAAAGTCAACAATAGTCATCACTGCAATACAAGGAAGTGCATCTCCTGCCAGCCTTGGCCATAGGTAATCCCAGCACCTCGAAGTGTGTGACAGGTGTAAATGGACAACAGCCCCAAAAATGAAAGCCAAGTGTAATTCCCCTCCAACAACTACCTCACTAAATTCTCCACTTATCAAGATGTCACTGAAAGCTTTGGATGGGAAACAAGGGCAAAGTATTTAATGCACATCAGAATAAAAGGCACGGACAGTTGCACAGAATAGTCACTAAGATTTACACTGAATCGATTCACTTCAGGATGCAATGATGTGTTATGCAGAACAAGCTGCATAGAGAGCTTCAAAGGAAGGTGGAAAAGATACAAGGCACAGCCATGGAAGTGAACAGTCAAAGCTACCCCTATTCCACCTGAATTACACACCATACAAAGTATCAGCCTCTTCTTTACTACTCGGGCCAAAAGATTTAAAAGATCAAGCAGTCAATCTATGTTTCCTCAGTGCTCTCAGCCTTTCAGATCCACTGCAAGTGGCAGTGATATTGATGGAAGGACAAACCATGTTTGTCAGAAAAAGTGAGAGAAATTAGAAATTGGATTCTATCCTGCTTAAGAACCTGGCTTGAGATTTGGGCAACTATAAGCAGGGTTATTGTGTTCAATATTTAGTTTAGCCTCTGGTTGCAGCAGGGAGGACAGCAGCAGACTGCTCTAGGGCTTCCTCAGGGCTTCTGTGCACACCAGCCAGCCCCTGCTGCAAACCCAGTACGAGACGAGACTCTCAGCTCCCCCATACCCAGAGGAGGGGTCTTCCCTCACAGCTCCCTCAGGGCTGTCCTTTCGTAGCTCACCGCTTACCCACAGGAGGGATCTCCCCTCACAGTTCCCTCAGGGCTGTCCTTTCATAGCTCACCCCTTACCCACAGGAGGGGTCTCCCATCACAGCTTCCCTGTTACCCACAGGAGGGACCACCCCTCACAGCCCGGCTCCGCCCGGCTTCCCCCGCCTCCCCTCACCGGATTCCTCATCCTTCTTATCGAACTTCTTCAGCATGGTGCTGTCGAGTGGCCCCTCGGTAAGGCCTTTCCCGCTCCGTGGCACTCCCGCTGGTACCACCACCCGCCCCTTCCTGCCGCCCGCCTCTTCCTGCCAGCCTGTCACTACTGCTGCCGCCGCCCGGTCCCTGCGCAGGCGCAGCTCAGCCTCCCCGACGTGGCTCCCGGCGGCGGCCCGGGGCGTGGACAGGGAGCGCGGCCGTGACTGACAGCAGGGGGGAGGATACCGGTTGCGAAGGCTGCTGTCTGATTGGCGGAGAGGCAGGGGCGGGGCTGGAGACGCTGAGCGAGAGGCATAAGCTGGAGTCCGGGACGATGGGGCTGGGTGGTGCACTGGGCCGGGGTAGCCGGTAGTGTTACCAAGACGCACACTGGAGGAAGGGGGGACCACACGGGGCCCAGGCAGCGGGCACCGGAAACCCTTGGGGGTTACTAGGCAGGAGAACGCCCTGGGAACGGCGGGAGAAGGGCAGGGTGGAATACCTAGGTACATCAGGGCTGGAGCAAGAAGTTGCACACTGGGACTCGGGGTGGAGCCGGACATCGGAAGGGGAGATTCTGGCAGGTGCTTTTTTCCCAGGGTCAAGGAAGGCAGGGAGGGAGACCTGAGGCTAGCAGTTGTCACCTAAACTCTCTGCCTTGGAGTGTCCTTGTGATGACACACTGTCTCTGGCTGCTCCAGTGCCCAGTGTCCTTGCTGCCACCCTATTTGTACACTGCACCCACAAACCTCCAGGCCCAGCCCCATGGTGCCCACATACTGAAGCAAGATGTCCTGAGATCCAGCACTATCTAGGCATCACCTGAGCCCTGGGGTGTGTGGGGAAGGCAGAAGATCCAATTATCCACCCCACCATTTCACACCAACCCACCAGTCTCCTGGCACATTCCTTTGGTGGGTACTGAAATATGCCCCTCCCACTGGGCTCAAGGTCACCTCGATTGCATCTGCCTGCTTTCTGAAGCCAGCACCTCCTCTAAGGTAAAGGGGCTGCACTCACCCTGCTGGAGGTAGTCCTCAAAGAACATGGCCGTGTCCCCCACGAGCTCCAGTGGCCTTCTCCAGGGGTGTCCCTAAGCCACTACCTCGCTCGTAGCACCCTGTACTTTGCACAGGGCGGCCACACCGTGCTTCGTACCACTCTTATCTCCACAGCCTTGCTGAAAACGGCAGCAACAGTGGCACAATCCAGTGTGCCTGTTGGCCAGAGCTGCTGCGGGCACCTTGGGCTGGGAACCAGCCCTCCTGCTTGTGCAGGAAGAGGGAACACAAACTGGGAGCATACAGGGCACAGGACTGGTATAAATCACAAGTTGCTTTTCATACCACCTTTTATTGTGCACCCTCATCAACTCCAGCTTTAAGGCTCAGCCGAGCTTTGCAGAGCATTCAGTGTGCTGCAGCCACCCAGGGAAAACCGATAGGTGGAAAATCTGCCTGACCAGGTGTAGCCCCTTTGGAGACACCCCAGTAGTGGGTAAATAGGGAGTGAAGCAGGGCACAAAAATCCCCCAGGTGCCTGGAGTTGGGACACAGCTGTGCTCCGATGCTGGTCCCCATGAGGGCAAGCCCAGTTGTATCTTCTTTGGTGATGCTGTGGTGGCAGATATTAAACCAAACCCTCCTGAGACTGGTTGTGCCATAGGCACGGGGATTGGGAAGACAAGGTTTCGTGTCCACAGTGCCTTGTGGTTACACCGGTGCCAGCTCGTGCTCCCATCTACCACCATCCCTCAGCAGCCCTGCTGCCCTCTCCAGCCCCATCCAAGAAGCTGTGCTCCAGCAGGGTGAGGTTTATTTCCTGCGCCCAAGACGGGCCATCAGCTCAGCATTGGCAGCTGCCTTGGCCTGCAGCTCCTTCTCTCTTGCCAGATCAAGCATGATTTTCAGTACCTGGGTAGGAACATCAAGTGAGAGGGACACCTTTCTTCCCTTTTTCCTGGGAGCAGGTCTCTTGGCAGCTGGGCTGATTGGCCAGGACAATGCTCTTCTTGCTGACCCCTCTATCAGCAGCAGGCTGGCTTTGTCCAGGTGTGACCCTTCCCCAGAGCCAGGGCCATTCCTCACTTCAGGGAGATCTGGCAGCATCCTATTAGTTCTGGTGGTCTCCTGTCCCGTCAACTTGCCTCCACTTCCGGCTCTAGGGGCCAGTCTCTCGTGGCTTGGCCCCTTCCAGGCTTTTACTGGCACCACAAGGACCACCAGGCAGGTGAGCAGCATCCTGCAGTGCAGCATAGCTGAGAGCACCTGCAGGAAGCACGCACACTGAGCATCATCCCTCGAATTGTGCTGCCACAGCTCCAGGGCCCTTCAGCAGAGTGCCAGACCCAGAGCCTCCTTACTACCCACACTAGCTGGCTATGTCCAGCAGTTGGAGGCTCAGCTTTGGGAGGCTGAAGCAGACAAGGGAAGATGGATGTCCTCATTTCCCACAGCCCCATGCCAGATTCCCCACCTCCAGCCCTTTGTGACTTGGGGAAAGAGACATTCCCCCACTTAGAGGAGGTGGCTGCCTGGGGGCCGCAGCTGCTCCTGAGCCCAGAGCTGTCCTTTGGCCTGAAGTGTGGCATGCTCAGGGTTTCAGGGCAGGCTGTGGGGGTTTCCTCCTCTCACAGCTTCCCCAGTGGATGCTGTCCCTGCATACTGTGCCCTACAGGGCTGCTGGACTCTCTGGGGCAAAACCTACCCTACCAGGAAGGACATGTGTCAGACAAAAATACACAGCCTGTCAGTGGCAGTGCTGTGGCAAAGGCACGAGCCTGGCCATGTACACTACTTTGTGCTGAGCCTCAGCATCTTCTTCTGCCCCAAGTCCCACCCTGGTCCCAGGCAGGTCCCCAGACAGTGCAGGGGGCTGTGCCACAGAGTGGGGTCAGAGCAACTGTATGAGCACCACTGCACAAATACTGCTCTATGGCTGCCTGTCCCCTGAATCAGTCAACCAGCAGGGTTTGCCCAGTTGGAAGGAAGGCAGTGAAAGGCATCCAACCTCCTATAACCCATCTCCAGGGTGAAACCTTCTGGAAAGTATTGTAGCAGGCAGCCAGATGTGGTTTAACTCACTGGGAAGCAGATAATGGAAAGCATCAAACTTCCTGCAATGCATTTCCCAGATAAAAGCCCCCCTGGAAAGCACCCCCAAAGGGCACAGCCTCACCATTTTCAGCAGGTCCTTGTCCCTGTGATGTTCAGGCAATGCTCCTGGGATGTGGGGACCACAAGCTGGGGGTCTGCCCTGCTCCCTGCCAAGCCGTGGCTCTTATCCTGCCCTCAGCTCCACCTCTGACCCATAAAGGGGGTGATGGTGACATGTGGGAGGGGGTGATGTTATTAATACATTTTGCCTAATAGCAGATGAAATCATACCAGGCTGTGGGTGTGCATGTGCCCCACCACAGCTCCATCAGATATATTTGGTGGAGATTCCAGGAACCTGGGGTGTCTCACACAGGGCAAGGAGCCAGGGCATCTGGTGCTGGGGCCCAGACTGCTGGGGGTCTTGCCCACCCCCTTGGTCACAGGGTGACCTGTTCTGTCATTGGCAGTGGCAAGGACAGGAAATAATGCCAGCTCTGTTCCTTCTCCCAGGGACAGCCAGGATCTCACCCTTGGCAGCCAAAATTAGCCAGCAGAACTGATTCAACTAGGACATCACTCAGCCCCACGTGCTAACACTTCACAGCCTGGATGAGGGGTCACGGCCTGGCTTGCATCAGCCAGGCACATGCTGGGCACAGGGATGGGGCACTGGGGTCCCTGGGGTTGTGAGGAGCCACAGATGGCATTGCTAGGAACAAGCAGCTGGCAAGGGCATCTCAGCTGGGATGGGAAGGGGGCACACTTGGCCCAAGAGCTGCCCCCAAACCCCACGGGCATCTCCAGTGGTGTGCCAAGAAGCACGGCATGCCCCTTCGAGAGCAGCTTTAATATCACGCACCCCCCTGACATTGGTACACATATACATTCGCTGTATACAGATATACACAGAAAGCAGCAGTGTGTATGGGTGCCACACAGCCCACCCAGCAGTCCACGTGCCCCTGGGCCTTGACTCAGTGGAGACAATGTCTTCACTTGGACCCGGAGCTGGAGGGAGCTGCTGACCCCGGGAGTTGACATCACTTTTCACAAAGGCCGTGAGGGTGAGCGTAGGCGAGCAGGAACCTCCTCTAACATAGCACCATCCTCAGGGTTTCCTAGACGGGCTGCAGGCGAGCCCCCACCCCACCCCCAGATTAAAGACAGAAGTGCTGCTGGCAGGCATGTGAGCCGAAGGGCAGAGTACAGAGAAAGCCTCAAGTCCCCCCCTTAGGTCTTTGCCAAACCATAGCAGCCACAAAAGGGGAACTGGGCCCCAGTTGTGGTTAAGGTGAAATTTATTCAGTGAAGCTGTTTGCAATGGGGGTGAAGGATGCTGTGTATGGAGGCACTACCTTGTCCAGGGACACACGCAGTGTGGCCCAGCAGAGAAAGGGAGCAGGGGAGGGTTTAGGGGCAGGGAAGAGGATGAGGATGTTAGATGAAGGGAGCCCGCCCTGGCAAGTCCCAGCTCCACTTCTGGGCTGCCAGAGATGGGGCATGGGGCCAAGCATCATCCCATTGCAACAAATAAGTTAAAAATCAAACTGGGAACAGTCTAGGAAAACTCCAGGTGGGAAAATGGGTTAAGAGCCTTGGAGGTGGTTTCCTGTTTGATATTTCACCTTAATGTGCCATAAACCTGATATGAAAGGCAAAACCCATGAGCAGCAAGAAGACATGTTAGAAATAGCACCAGGTTCCTTCTGGGGGCTGGTGGGCATGTGGCCTCTGCCACTGTGGGCAGGGCAACAGCTGGGCCAAGCTGCTGGGCAGCCGTATCTGCTGAGACACTGACCATGCCTACACCTTTGGCTGCCCTCCCACCTTGCCGCTGGCCATGTCATGGGCACCTGTGGAGAGAAGTGAGATGGTGTCAGGGCAGAGGCAGAGGACCAGCATTGTCCCCCTGGCTCTGCACTGGCCAAGTCTGAGTCACGCTGTCAGACCTGCTGGTGCCAGCAGCCATGCCTACCTGCCCCTGGGCGCCGCCCACAGTGCAGCTCACACTCCTCCTTGCTGTCGAAGCGGTTGAGGTTGCCATGGCAGCCGCTGTAGATGAAGGGCCGGCACTCGGTGACTCTTTGGTTGTAGTACCACCGCAGCGTGTAGCGCTGGCAGTCCCCCTCATCCAGTGGCAGGCCGCAGGGCTCAGCTGCAGGGGGCAAGCTGTGATGGTAAGGGCAGGCAGGAACCAGTAGCCCACCAGTGGTGGAGGCAGCCTAACCCATTCATCAGAGGAGAAAACTCATGAAAGGCATAGGTGGGGGATGACTCCCTGCTGAGCATGGACATGATGTGGCTGGAGGGAACATCTCTGTGCCATGCCCAAGTGCTGGGAGTTAGGGCAGGAGATCATAGAATCATAGAATGGTAAGGTTAGAAGGGACCTCAAAGATTATCTAGTTCCAACCCCCTGCCACAGGCAGGGACACTTCCCACTAGTACAGGTCACTCAAGGCCTTGTCCAACCTGGCCTTGAACACCTCCAGGGAGGGAGCATCCACAACATCCCTGGGCAACCTGTGCCAGCGTCTCACCATCCTCACTGTAAAGATGCCCCTCTGGGCAAGCCCTCTCCTATCAAAGGCTTGAGGTAGAGCTGGAAGAGAGGTGGCACAGGGACACTACAGCTACAGCATCTCTTGGAAGGGTACTGGAGAGACACTCCACATACTGCTGCTGCCACCACCAGGCCTTCCCTGCTCTTCTGGGGATTTTGGATGACCTCCTGCAGCCCATGACCCAGTAGCACAGGAAGCCTGGCTCAAAGGCAGCAGGTCCTACCAGCCCAGCACATCACCCATCACTGCTGGTGAAGGCTTCAGTAGGGGTCCAGAGTGTGAGGTGTGCACAGCACTGTGATGGGGAACACACCACCCACCTGGGTGACAGAGGGCTGCAAATCCCAAATACCCCCAGCCAGAGGGCACAGGGACCCACAGACAGGTGAGATGTGGAAACACCACCCCAGCAAAGCCCAGGTAGCCCTGCAGCCACACCCAGTGGCTCCATCCTCTGTGCCAGGCAAGTGCAGCGAAGCTCACCATCCATTGCAGGCTGCTCCAAGCGCTCCATCTCCAGACCCTCATCATAGTCTTCCTCCTCATCATATTCACTGTCGTACTCGAGGTCATTGGTGTCAAGCATGACCTGCGTGTCCTGCCCTAGGAGACAGCACGGGGCATGAGCAGCCCTTGCCTCCCGCACCATCCTCTCTGTCCTGCTGCCCTCCAGCAGCCCTTGCCTCCCACACTACCCTCTCTGTCCTGCTGCCCCCAGCCACAGCCCCTGCCCTGCACGCCCTGCAGGCACACAGCATACCCCCATGCATGCTGCAAGCAGAGCTCACATGCATGCACACAGTCATGGCTGCCCTCTGCTCTTTTCATTCTTTCATTAATTCACTTGGGACTGGACACTGATGGATTATCCCTCAGTGTCTGAAAGCTGAAGGCAGGGACATGAATGGCCCCACACATGGAGTAGGTGAAAAGGAGGGATGGGAATTGAAAGCATAGAGATGACACTCAACACTCACCCTCCTCTTCCTCAGCATGTGACAACTTGAGCACGGGGACTGCACTGCCAGTGGGGAAAGGATGAGTGGGGAAGAGTCCTGCAAGAAGGGACACAACCAAGGCATCAGAGAGGAGGCAATGGGATCCAGGGTTTCATACCGTGCCTCCCATGTAGAAGCCACCTCTAGCAGGTGGTGAGCAGCCTAGCACTGCTGCAGCCTGCTGGGGTACGTGGCCAGGGATGAGGGACCAGCAGACAACCTCTGCTGCACTGCAGATGAATTCTGCCAGGGGCTCCCAGAGGAGGCACAAGCAGGAGGAGCTGCTGCTCAGTAAGACAGTGCCCACTTCGAGCCCAGCAGGATGGGATAGGGATGACGATCAGCATGGGGAGGCATACATGACCCCGGGGCCAGATCTTCTATGTCTTCTGAGCACTTCATCACCTGTCTGGCCATGCTGCCTCTCCTGGCGGACGATTCTTCCTCCTCCCTGGTTAGAGAGGAGGCTACTCCTGGCTTGAGCCCCCCAGCCTCCTTGGAAAGAAAGCATCCACTTCATCTCAGTCCACGCCTTGCCCCTGTCTCTTCAGCCCACCCTCCCTTCCAGCCATACTGGGCCCTGCAAACCTGCCTGCCCCAGCTCCAGCAACCAGGCATGGATGTGATGCAGTTCACATAGTCCCTACTTGACTGGCAGACCCTGTAAGCACCTAGACCCCATTGGCAACAACTTGGGCCAGCTGCTTCTGGGAATCTCTCCTTCACCATCACCTCTGCACACACCATACCTTCTCCCTGGGCACAGTTATCATGCTGATGCTGGCCCTGACTGAGGGGTCCAGGAGCAATCTAGCTGCCTCCACCCCACCCAAAACCAGTGGCACACCTGAGTGCATGGACCCCTTCAATGCTACACATGCAGGGCAGGGTGGTAGGAAGGGAGAGCTGCAACCTGAGTGCTCACGTGAATCCAGACGCCGTGGGAAATGGCCTCCACAGGCTGCAGGAAAGAAGGAACAAGGGATCAGAGGCAGCAGGGCCACACCCCCACTGGACCCCAAGACCCAGAGCACCAGTAGGGGCTGCTCACCACAGTGCTGGCTCATCTCCTGCCTGACAAAGGCACGGATTTCCTCCTCCTGCCGGGCACGAAGAGGGACAAAGGATCCAAAGTGCAATGGGAGATAGTGCAATTAGGAGGAAAACCCCTTTCCTCAGGCCCATATGCCAGAGCAGAGCCCAGGGATGAGGGAAGATCCTCCCTCAGGGTGGGATGGGACCAGGGTTCCATCTCACTCTGGTGACCTGAATTGCAGGAGCCTGTGGCACCTCCTCCCAGATCCTTACCCTCATGCCTGGCTCCCCTTTCTCCCCACGGAATCCCTGGGTGCCAGGACTGCCCTAGGAACAAGCAGAGGGGAATTGGGAGGCTGTCCTTGGCTGATGCTTGCCTACCCAGTGCCAGACACCTGCTCACTCACCTGCTCTCCTCTCTCACCCGGAATGCCAGGCACACCGCGGGCCCCTGGAACTGACTGTCCAGGGGGGCCTCTCTCCCCCTGCAAAGGATAAGTTCTTGCTATCTGGCTGGTGGCTCTGCAGCCTCTCTGCTCACCCCAGGGCCATGGATATGCTGCTTTACCCAACCCCCTCACCCTGCAGACTTCTGGGGCAGTATGGGTACAGCTGAGCCCCAGGACAAGCAAGATGCCAAACACCCAGGCGCCATTCCCTGGACAGGGGGACACAAAGGAGGACCTCAAACCCAGTGAGGTCAAAGTGTGGGGACAGAACTGGAACATGGCTCCTGATGCCACCAGATCCTTGCCCACTCCAGGGACAGGCCCACCTATGGTAAAGACTCACCTTCTGGCCCTGCATGCCCTCAGGACCTCGGGGGCCAACACTCCCTGGGGGTCCAGGGGGACCAGGAACACCATCAATGCCCCGTGGACCAGGACTACCTATAATGCCTGGGGCACCCTGCAGTAGGGAAAGCAGAAAGTCAAGTTAGGGGTGTTGGAGGCCCTTGCCCCACAACAGCCACTGTATCTTCCAGTCCCACAGCTGGGCAATCCCCAAAGGACCAACACTGATGCCTTCTTGTGGAGCAAGGATTTGTTGTCAGTTTTAGTTTAGCAACATCATTTAGAGCGGTGCTGGATGGCTTTTCTGGGAACAGAAGGCTCCAATGTGCATCAAGGCTGGATACTGGTAAAAGCAGCACAGTGCAATGCACCATCCCTTTCCAGCCTGCTCACCCGGTCTCCTTTCTCCCCCTGGTCTCCTTTGGCTCCCTGCTGCCCGTCGAATCCCCGGTCACCCTGCAAAGAGAAAGGAGCAGGCAGCAGGGGACAGGCAGCCAGGGGACTGAAGTGCCAGCACAGCTTTTCCCAGCACTGCCCTGACCTACCTTGGGTCCCATGAGCCCCTCCTTCCCGGGAATGCCCGGTGGTCCCGACAGACCCAGCTCTCCCTGGGGCACAAAGCAGACGTCTGTCAGCCACCAGCTGCACATCCCTGTCCCTCCTCAGCATCCCCGTGGTGCTTACCGGCTCGCCTTTCCTCCCCGGCAGCCCTGAGCGCCCCGGGATCCCTGGCTCTCCCTACAGTGGACAGGAGAGAGGCAGCGTGGTCAGGCTTGCGTTCCTCAGTGCTCACCCCAGAGCTACAGGCAGAGGAGGGTATCCCGTGCCCTGGCTGCAGGGCTGAGCTCCAGCCTCAGCCATCTCCCTGCTCCCACTGGCTGGCAGAGGGGAACCAAAGGGCCGCTAGCCTCCAGGCACCATCCGGGCTGCAGCAGCACCCAGTGGGCACCTACTCACCTTCTCGCCCTTGTCCCCATCGAGGCCACAGGCACCTTTCATGCCCCGGTCACCCTGTGAGGACAAGGAGGGGAATCAGAGCCCTGCTGCGCTGGCACAAGTCCTGGCCTGAGGAGCACTGGTGGGCGGAGGGACCGACTCACCTTGGGACCACGCATGCCCAGAGGTCCTGTGTCCCCTTTCTCTCCCCGGGCTCCAGGGACTCCGTCGTGGCCGGGCTGGCCCTGCAGAAGACACACAGTGTGAAGGGGATGCACTTCTGCCCTGTGGTGCGGTGGTACCGGTGGACTTGGCTCCTCACCGGCTCTCCAGGCTCTCCTGACACTCCAACCTCTCCCTGCGGAAGGCAAAAGCATTGGTTAGGTCAAGCAATGGGGACAGTACCCCCAGCATGCCCCCAGCACCCTGCCAGTGGCGAGAGGTGTCCAGCTCTTTACCTTTTGCCCACTAGGGCCACGTGCCCCGGGGAAGCCTGTGGAGCCCTTCTCACCTTGCTCGCCCCTCGCCCCCTGCAAGCAGAAACCCAGATGGACACAGGGCAGGAGGGGGATGTCTGACTACAGAATGCCCATGGTGGCCTCCAAGGCCAGCTCTGACAACTCCCCTTGCCATGGGTGCCCACAAGCACCAGCACATGGGGTGCAGGGATGCCATCATGCCCTGGTCCTTCTGTCCATTGCCTTCTCTTCAACCCTCCATGGTCCCCAAACTCAGCAGATTCCAGCTCCACAGGATACCCCCCAAGCCCTGTACCTTCTCTCCAGGCATGCCTTGCTCCCCCTTGTCACCCTTGTCCCCTTCCATGCCCTTCAGGCCACGCTCGCCCTGTGGAGAAGGGACCACAGGAAGGAGTAAGAAGACAGAGAGATGTTCAGATGAACAGATGGGGTGGGGAGGACAGATGCTCTGGGGCAGAGACACGAGTCTGTAGAGTGGCTAAATGAAAGGACACGACATGCTCTGTGAATGAGGGTCCCTCATATGCAGGAAGCACTGACAGCATTTCTGGCAGGCAGAGGTGTGTGAGGGGTTGTCCTGTGCCACTCAGGAGAGGGGGTGCAGGATCAAACCTTTCGGGCTGAGAGCTTCCTTAGGCCAGAAGCAGGGCAGGCAGGGCCCTGGGGAAGGGGATGCGCAGGACAGCCCCTGCCCATCAGACCAAGAAGGACAATGCAGAGTGGAGCAGGCAGTGTCTCTTACCGGCTCTCCCTTGCTGCCTCGTGCTCCAGCAGGCCCGTCCACCACCATGGTATCACCCTGCACCCAAAGATGTGTGGGGATGTATGAGGAGGGTGGGCCAGTGCTGCTGGCCTCTCTCCCACTGGCCCCTGCCCTTGGGACTCACCTTGTCTCCTTTGGGCCCTGGGGCCCCAGCATCTCCCTAAGAGGAAGGGGAAATGGTGAGACACTGCAAGGGTGCACAGTAGGGAGCAGGAAACACCTCCCTGAGGATCCAAACTCCTGGGACCCCAGTCTGTGGGGGTGCATTATTCACCCACCCTGGATCTCCACCTTGCAGGATCCCTTACCTTGTCTCCGCGCTCCCCCCGGTTTCCAGGCAAGCCCTGTGAGAGACAGGAGAAGGGTGGTCAGGGAGGAGCCTCACTGGGGGTGCAGCTGGGGGTGGAGGCTACTTACAGCTGGCCCTCGATCTCCTTCTGGTCCTGGGCGCCCATCTTCACCCTGCAAGAAAGGCATGTGAGAAAGGAGTCTGGGTTGGGAGCACCTGCAATGTCACCCTGTCCTGGGGACCGGCACAGTGCTGGCTCCCTGTCCCCTTAGGGCTGGCACGCTGGAATTTCCCATTCCTGGTGGTGGGGACAAGAGTGGCTGTGGTGAAGATGCAGAGGGAGTGTGTGGTACCTACCCGTGGCCCTGGATCTCCACGCTCACCTCTGGCTCCCGGCAGCCCAGCCCCTGGGGCACCCTGCAAGGGTAAGGCAAGAGCTTATCCCTGTCCTTGCTGTCTACTGCTCCTCTCATCCATGCCATATCCCCTCCATGCCAGGGGACACCCTACAGACCCACCACCACCACAAGTGCCCAACACAGAGCAGGCTTCTATGTGCCATCATCCAGAGTGGTTTCAGCATCCCTCAGGGGTGGCTCCAGTAGGGACACCCCTCAAAGGGGTGGCCCCCACATGCTTCATGCTATATTGCTGTCCCTCTCCTACCTTGTCACCCTTCAGGCCAGAGACACCTTGTATGCCCTAAAAAAAAAAAAAAAAAAAAAAAAAAAAAGAAAGGGGTGAATGAACCACAGGAGGAAGGCAGTGTCAGGTGCTCCACAAACCATCACTGGGGCTCTCACAGTAGCTTCTGCCTTCTGCCAGAGCCCCTGGCAACTCCCAGCCTCAGCGGGTGGGGTTGGGAGGTAGAGGGTAGGCTCCTGTCACACTGCCCAAGCTGGTGAGAGCCAGGGCAGAGCCTGCACCACCTGCGATGCTCTGGCACTGAAGCCCCTTACTCACAGCTGGCCCAGGGGGCCCTGCAGGTCCTGGTGGTCCAGAGGTGCCATCTCTCCCTGGAAAGCCAATCATTCCCTGGCAGAGAAACGTTGTGAGCAGTCAGGCACCATGGCTAGGGGCCAGTGGGATTTGCAAGGGAACAGCCTGGCACTGTCTGAGAATCCAGGGTCATCCAGACCAGAGAGGCTGAGCACTGGCTATAGCCTTTACCCTCTCTCCTGGGGCACCTGGTGGGCCAGGCTGCCCATTATCCCCTCTTAGGCCTGGCTGTCCTGGTGTCCCAGCAATGCCTGCTAAACCTGGAGGTCCTGGTGGTCCTGGCAAGCCAATGTCACCCTGCAGCAGGGAGAAAAAAGATAGGGCCCAGAGAAGCAGCCTTCAGGAGCATGCTCCTTCCATGACTGGCTGAGCCAGGGCAGCACCTGGGTGTCAGGGGTGTACACAGGGGCACGGTGAAAGCCAGGGTGATGTGGATGGAGGCAGAGCTTACCTTCAAGCCTGGAGGCCCATCCTGCCCTGGAGGTCCCCTCAGACCGACACCTGGTGATCCCTGTGTAGTGGCAGAGCACACACTGTGGCCCCTGGCCGATGGGCACAGGTTTGCTGAGGGCAACATGCCACTCAGATTTTCTCCACAAGGCTGGGAAGCACCCCACTGCCTGGGACCCATGGACACTTACTTTCTCTCCTTTGGCTCCAGAGGATCCCTTGGCTCCCTGTGAAGACACCAAACCACACTCACCTGTATGGTGAGTGGTAGGGGCACAGGTCCCACTTGACAGCACCTGTTGTCCCCAGCACTAACACCATGACCCTCCTACTCACATCTTCCCCAGGATCCCCTGGCTCTCCAGATCCTCCTGGCTCTCCCTGACAGAGAGAAAGAAGCGAGAAGCAGAGTTGGGAGACAATGCGAAGGGAGAATGGCTGCAGCCAGACACCCTCCTGCCATGGGCAGGCAGTTGCAGCTCCCTCCCCACCAGCCCCCCAGGGCAGTGCTCACCTTCTCACCCTTGGGGCCTGGCAAGCCTCGGTCACCCTTGGAGCCCTAGAAGGGAGAGAGCAACATTAGGGGAGCAGAGTGGCCACAGGACTGGCTCACCCTCCAGAAGGTGTGGGGTGGTAGTGGCAGGGGGGCATGAGGTTAATGAGGAGGGGACAAGGTTAGTGGGGCCAACTCACAGGTTCTCCCAGCAGCAGATCCTTCAGCAGTGCTGGCTCACCCTGCAGTGACACATGGGTGCTCAGGAGTGCCCACAGCAGGCACCCTGCAGACCTCTGCCTGCCCTGAGGACTTTGGCAGCACTCAGAGGGAGGTTGCCCTGCCTTGTACCCTGGCTCCTTACCTTCTCACCTTTGGCACCAGGAGGGCCAGCAATGGCCTGGAGTACAGGAGAGAGAGGCCACAGGTGAGCAGAGCTGCATAGGGATGCTCCCTCTCATCCCAGTCTGGGAATGATGGGGAAGTTCCCAGCAGCTCTGGACTTACCTGCCCAGGGGCTCCAACATCCCCTGGCTCTCCCTTTGGACCTGCAGGCCCTGAAGGTCCTGGCATACCCTGGCACAAGCATCACAGCTTTCAGCCTCAGTAGCAGATACCCCAGGCTGAGCCCCATGGGGATCCTACTGGAACAGGATGGGGTGAGCAGCAACATACCATCTTTCCAGGCAACCCAGCCTCACCATCCTTCCCTGGCACACCATCCCTGCCTGGCACGCCGGGCTTCCCGCTCTCCCCCTGCAGGCAGTAAGAGAGGAGCTGGGGCACAGGGATCCTGCAGCCTCGCCTCAGGCAGCACTGAGCACCCACGCTGATGGCCACCGGGCAGGACAGGGATGACACACTCACCACTTGTCCTGGCAGTCCTGGGACACCCGGTGGACCCTATGAGAGAGGCATGAGTAGAAATCAAGTGGCAGCTAGGGCACCAGGAACAATCAAAAAGCAGGTTGGAGAGGGCTGTGGATACTTACCCCTGGACCAGGGGGGCCGGTGGGGCCAGGCAGCCCCATGCTACCCTGGGGACCAGGCAAACCCTGCAGTGGGAACAGCCACATCAGAGAGGGGACAGCTGGCACAGATGAGACCTCAGCTGCCTCTGAAGGAAGCACACAGCAGCAAGGCTGGCCAGTTTTGATGGGGTGGGATGGCTCTGAGTGGGGCAAGAGAATGCTGGGGGTGGGGGGTGCAGGTGCTTACCCGGATGCCAGAGCCAGGCTCCCCTGGCTCACCCTGTGAAGAGAGTGCCTGTGTCAGTCCCTCCACCCTGACCTACTGGCCACCATGGTCACAGACACGTCTCTTTGCCTACCATGGGGCTGTTCCCCAGTGCTGCCTGGATCCAAGAGGAGACCCAGACTGAAATGTCCCTTCCTTCATCTCAAAATGTCCCCAGATGTGGTCCTCCCATCAGTCCCCAAATCTAGCAAGTCTTTCTTTGGCAGACCGGATGTGGCAATGCTGATACTGATGCCATACCTTGGTCCCAGCGGGCCCCTGGGTCCCTGGTGGTCCAGTGCTGCCCTGTGAGGGACAAAGGGATATTATATCAGGGTAGTTCTTGCTGGTGGCACAGCTCAGAGAGGGGGCAGTGAGGCAGTGCAGTCCCAGCACTGCTGCCCCACTCCCGCTCCCTGAGGGGGCTGTCATGCAAGGGGTATGTCAGCCAGGGCAGATGTCTCCCTTGTGTGACAGTCCTCTGGATGCAACAGAGGGTGGCTCCTTACTGGAGGTCCTGGGGGTCCTGGGTCTCCCTGGCTGCCCTAAGGAGAGGAAGAGATGGGGTCACTGCAGGGGTGGGTTTCCCCCACTGGTCCATGGGCTGTCCCCCGGGAGAGGAGACCCAGGAAGCACCAGTGGCTCTGGTAAGCACCTATACCAAGGGAGGACAAGCCTGGCCAGATCTTGGCAAGATGCCTGGGGTGAAATACCCATCAGGGCAGCAGGGTAGCCCCCATGGCTTCATCAGCACTCGTGGCTAGAAGCCCCCAGCTGCATGCTGAGTCAGCAGAACACAGTGACGTTGGGTGGGGGGGAGACACAGACACCTACCGGGCGTCCCAGCACACCGGGGAAGCCTGGCAAGCCCTGCAAAGAACCACATCAGAGCCGAGGGTGAGTGGGAACCTGCTACTTCAAAGCAGTCCTGACTGCCTGCCAGGGGATGATCCCCATTTCTGCTGTGTAGTACCCAACTGAGGGTACTTATGGGGAGGGGGGCACGAAGCCCCATAAAGCCCTGTGGGCTCAGTGTTGGTGGGGAAAGGAGGTAAACAAGATGTGAATGTTCCCACTGGTGTGGGCAGCAGCTGGTGTGGGACTGCAGGACCTTCCCCACATCCCAGCCTGCATCCCATCACCATGTCGCCACTCACCGGCTTCCCCTCAGAGCCAGCCAGCCCTCTCTCACCCGGGAGGCCCTGGCACAAGAGACAGAGATGAGGTTAGTGCCAGGCTGGAGTCTGGGACCAGCAAAGGTGGCGGGACTGTAGTACTCACTGGGGCACCATCTCTGCCCTTCTCTCCAGGCTCCCCTCGCTCTCCTCGTGAGCCACCATCACCCTGCAGTGGGGACAGGAAAGATACTGGGTCATAGGACAGACAGGGACCTTCCTGTTCCCCTCCAGGGCCTGATAACACCCAAGAAGGGGTGGCCCCAGCAGTGACCCTGCCCAGGACTTTGCTCCATACGGCTGCCACATCAGCAGCAAGAGACTTAAAACCTCGGACCTTATCTCCTTTGGGTCCCCTCTCGCCATCGGCTCCTGGCTCACCCTGTGCCAGGGAGAAAACAGATGACATCAGGCCCCACCTCTCCCCTGAGGATACCTGCCCCACTACTATCCATAGTCCCAGCCCAGCTCATCACATTGTCACCCTTGGCTAACCTTCACTCCCTTGGGTCCAGCAGGGCCACGCTCACCTGGGAACCCCATCAGGCTGCCCTCCACCACGTCTGCCTGCAGGAAGGGCATATAGTCAGGGCTGGTACCTAATGGACCATAAGAAGGTCCTCTGAGGGGCACAGCCCTCCCCAAGCCCCTGTGTTAGGGGACTAGATGTGACTATCCATCACTGGAAGTGCAGGCTGGCACCCCTTGGGGACAATACCCAGTAGCGGACATCACCTACCTTGGGCCCTGGGGGCCCTGGGGGACCGGGCAAGCCATCTCTGCCCTGAGGAGGTGAGAAAAATAGGTTGAGCATCAAAAGGACAGCAGAGCACAGATTGTAGAACCACAGAATAATAATGTTTTGTGTTGGAGAGGACCATTAAAGGTTACCCAATCCACCCACCCCTCCAGCAAGCAGGGACATCTTGCACTAGAACACTTTGCTCAGAGCCCCATCCAGCCTGACCTTCAATGTTTCCAGGCATCAGTTCTCTACCACTTCTCTGGGCAACCTGTGCCAGTGTTTGATCACCCTCAGTGTAAAAACTTTCTTGCTTGTATCTAATCTGAATCTTAACTAAAAGAGGGTAGATTTAGTCTAGAGGAGAGCAGGGACTGCATCCAGATCCTGGCTCACCTGCTCACCACGGTCACCTTTCTCGCCACGGTCACCCTGGAAAAACAACACAGTGGCCATCACAGGGCTGCCCCCAGGCCCCTGGACCAGATTGCACCATGCTCCTGCACACACTCACCTTCTCACCAGGCCTGCCAGCCTCCCCAAGCTCCCCAGCACGGCCTGGTACCCCAGGGATGCCTGGTTTACCAGGCTCCCCTGGCTGCCCAGGTGGCCCCTCAGGACCCCGCTCGCCAACAACACGGCCCATAGGGCCCTGGGGACCAGGGGCACCCAGTTCCCCTTTGTCACCTTTGGGTCCTCGCTCACCAGGAAAGCCTAAGGAGCCCTGCAAAACATAATGCCATACTTCCAGAGCCAGCCTTGTGCCAGGGACTGTCAGCCCTCCCCAGGCACCCCAGGGTTGAGCTGGCTGAACATCTCCCCAGCCAGCTGAGGCAGGGGGCCAGGGGAGAGTGAGGCAGCATGTCTGGGCATGGCATTGAGCCCAGCTCCACTCACCTCTCGACCTGGAGGGCCTCTCTCCCCTGGCTCTCCCCGGCTGCCCTTCTGGCCCCGCAGCCGTTCAGACAGTGGCACAAACGAGTCTGAGCTCCCATCATATGCACCCGTGAGCTCCTTCAGGGACGAAATCTAGGAGCGAGGAAAAGAGCAACTGCTCTGAGGTCGTGCTCCCCAGCCACACTGGCACTTTATGGCCCTGCCGACCCATCCATCCCATGTCACTTGGGTTTCCCAACATCTCCTGTATCTCCCCTCCTGCTTCAGTGTGGCAAGAACAGCTCCCAGCCCAACAGTGGGGGACTACAACATACCTTGATGCCAAGTGCTTCCAGGCTACGTTCAATGTTCTGCAATAAAAAGACATCAAAAAGAAGCGGGTGTTGGCCTGCTCCCACCATGGGGGGTGTGGAGGGTCCCCAGGGCTGTTGTCCAAGTCCAGCAGGTCAGGAGGGACTCACCACTGTAGTCCCAGGGTCTCCACGTGCTCCAGGGTTGCCAGGTCGCCCCTAGGTTTGCAGAGCAAGAGGGAATGAAAAGATGTACAGAAGTGCAGTAGATGAGCAGTGCTGATGCTTCCCTCAATAGGGTTCAGAGTTCACTCTGCTAGTGCTACCTGGACCACCACCCTGAGGTGCTTGCAGCTCGTCAGGCCCTGTGCCAGGTACTCACCGGCTCCCCTTGCAGTCCAGGCTCCCCTGGGTCCCCCTGAAACACAGAAAAGGCATCAAGAGATGCAGAGCCAAGCTGCCCAGTGCTCTCTCCAGCACCAGGGTCCAACCCTGCCAGCCTCAGGGCAAGAAGTCCCACCAAGGACTTGTTGCTTCTGGCATAGGGTTCCCCAGACCTTTGCCTTGGAGATTTCAGTGGGGGGAGCATACCTACCTTTGGTCCAGGCACTCCACGGAGGCCTGGCGAGCCCTTGAAGACACAGAGGTGACAATAGCACCCAACACCCTTGGACGTGGGGCAGTGCCCCTAGAGAGGCATGGTCAGGGGTCTTGCCCACCCTACAGAAGCATGGGCTCTGGGGGTTGGGTGGAACCATGGGCTCAAGGTATACACACCTGGCCTGGGGGACCGACCTGCCCTGGGATGCCAGGGAGGCCAGGGGGGCCAAGAGGCCCTGGCACACCTCTGTCCCCCTGCTCACCCTTGGCACCGTTGTGGCCCTATCAAGAAAACTGTGTCACCCCCAGGACCTGGGTGCCCAGGTGTTCCTGGTGGGGCTATGTACCCAGCACTCCCATCACCATGCTCCTCACCTCTCTGCCAGGGGGTCCTGTGTCACCTTTGTCACCCTAACCAGGAGAGAAAGGAGTTAAAGGGTTGCTGCCCTATCCACATACCCCAAGACGATATTGCTGGGCCCAGGCAGGGGGAAGCCACCAGAGGTGTGTAGATCATGCAGGGACCATGCAGGGACCATGCAGGGACCATGCAAGCACCACCCAGGACTTGGCTACTTACCTTTCTCCCATCTTCTCCTGGTGTGCCATCTTCTCCCTGGGGACACAGGCTATCAGTCAACACCCAACTCAACCACTTTGGCATGGGGTTTGGCTCAGAGCATGGGGGTTCTTTGCCACATCCCCATCTCGCCTCTATGTTGTAGTGGGATCACTGACCCCCAGCACCCCCAAGCAAGCCCCACAGTCAAACCCACTGCCCCTACTCACATTCTTGCCGTTGAGGCCAGGTTTACCATCATCACCTGGTTTGCCCTGAGAGGAAGCAACATCAGTGAGAGAGCCCCACCCTGTGCTCCCCCCAGCACCAGCAGCTAGGATCCCCAGAGCTGGGCACAGTGTGAATCTCAACAGAACAACCTGCTGGCACTGAGTGCAGAGCACATGGGGTAGGATGTGTCCCCAAGGTGCAGGACAGCTGGTACTTACCGGGATGCCAGGTGGTCCCACGGGGCCCATGGGACCAGGCAGTCCCTGCTCCCCACGCAGCCCAGGCAGTCCCTGCAGGGAAAGGAGATGTGGAGTGACAGGGAAAGGAGACAGGGCGGGGGAGCACCAGGCTCCAGACTGTGACCAGGATGATGACATCCTGCTGGAGACAGGAGACAGTCCCCACCACACTGCCCCGGACCAGGAGCATGAGACAGAACTGGGACATTGGTCCCTTCAAGTATGATGTTCCAGTGGAAGGCACAACCCAAACTTCCTCTCTCTTGAGGTACTTACATCTCGGCCAGGGTCCCCTTGCTTCCCTGGGTCCCCCTGCAGACAAGAAGGTGTTGAAGGCAGGGCATCACTGTTCTGCTGCAATCCCCCCAGCAGCATCCATAGTTTGGAGCAGAAGAGGTCTAGGGGGATGGTTCCTCCCACCCTGTTGCCCCTCCATCCTGCAGCCCCCTGCTCTCTGCAGCTCCTCTACCCTGGGTCACGCTCACCCGCAGCCCGGTGGGGCCTGGGTGTCCAGGTTTGCCTTCCAGCCCATTGCGGCCATCCAGCCCCGGTGGGC
This sequence comes from Semnornis frantzii, assembly GCA_013399775.1. Lineage (NCBI taxonomy): Eukaryota > Metazoa > Chordata > Aves > Piciformes > Ramphastidae > Semnornis > Semnornis frantzii. The sequence goes on from VWYK01088714.1 coordinate 30,732, forward strand.
CACGGTCTCCCTGTAAGAGAGCAGGACAGGAGTGTTGGAGCTGTGGGAAGGGATGGTGGTGCTGCAGGGTAGCCTCTGGACCCATTCTCCTCACCTTCTCTCCTGGCAGTCCTCGGTCACCAGGGTCACCCTGCAGGGGTGACAAAAGGAGTAAGCATTGTCCTCCCTGAACAGGAACCAAGCAGGTCGTGGACCCTTTGCTCGGCCCCTCGTGAGGAAGGGGGCAAGGGGGCACTCACCCGTGCACCAGGGGGGCCTCGAGGGCCTTCCACACCCTGCAAGAGATAAACAGACTTATCAGTGGATAATGGGGGGAAAGGAGGGCATCCTGGATGCTGACCCACCACCCCCTGCACACCAGGACCCCCGACTGTCCTGCAGAACATCATCCACCTTGCTGTTCCACTGCTTTCTCAGCAGAGACCTGGCACCTACCCTCTCACCAGGGGAGCCAGCATCACCCCGAGCACCCTTTGCACCATCCTCACCAGGGTCCCCAGGGTCCCCCTGCCAAAGAAGAACATGGTGGTTAGAGGGTCCTGCACTGCTGTTGGCACAAACACCTGTCCCAAGCCCATGCTGGGCACCTCTGCTTGTGGTTTCTTTGTGGTTTAAGAGTGGGGTAAGGGGCAAAGCTTACAAAATAAAGCCACAAGCTGGAAAAATAAAAAAGGGTTGCTGGGCTCAGCAGAGCTCCCAGGTGGCCAGAGAGAATTTGCAGAAGAAATGCAGTGAGCAATGGCTGCTGAGCCAGGAGCCAGCTGAGTCACAGCTGGGCACTACGACCTCATCCAGTACAGAGCACAGCCCGTGGCCAGAACTGCCTGAGCCTGAGTTGGCTCATAAAAACAGAACACCCGGAGTGTGGGGGACTGCTGTGGAACCTCTGGGAGCTGGGCAGCCTCGAGCATGCTGGCTCCTTTGAGGATCTCTGCCCAACAGGGATCTCCTGCCCTGGCACCCTTCCATCAGCCCTGGGCAGGAGCATAAGCCCGTGTGCCCCCCAGTCCCACATGGCTCTCAGATGTGGCGTGCCAGCTCCACACAACAGGGTCTGTTTTGGACAGGGAAAGCTTCATGCACCAAGACTCCAGCACACTGAGCCTCGCGGGGAACGGCATCCCATCACCGGCATCCCAGGGGACCCACTTGTTACCTTCTCCCCCTTCTCCCCTGCTCCTCCGAGCCCTATGTCAGCCTGTGGGGCAGAGAGAGAGACAGTCAGAGCAAGAGCCTGGCATCAGCCCATGGGCAGGGAGAGGGTTGGGGGCAGAGCTTACAGCTCGTCCTGGGGGTCCAGGAGGCCCCTGAAAGAAGAGAAAGGGAAGAGGGTTAAGAGGAGCTGGTGAGGCCTCAGGGAGAGAAGGGCTCACTCAGGGGTGGGAGTCAGGCACGTGGCCGTGCTTCGCTCACCGGCTCCCCACGGTCACCCTTGCTCCCTGGTGCTCCAGGGCTGCCCTGTGGGAGAGAGAGACAGGGTGAGGAGAGGAGGGAATGGGGAACTTACGGGCTGGTGTGTCTCGTGTGGTGGAGGTACCCCTAGAATAAGTACGGGGGTGGGGAAATGGGGTCAGTGGAGGGGTCCGTGCCCACAGGATGGTGGGTACACATCAGGTGGTACTTACATTCCTGCCTTCAAGACCTGGGTCCCCTGGGTCACCTTTCTCCCCAGGGGGACCACGGTAGCCAGGGAGGCCCTGTATGGGGGCAGAGGGAGGGTATGCATTAGTAGGAGCCACCCCAAGGCCACTGGGCATCTGAGCAACACCAGGGTGCCCACCAGCCCCAAACTTACCCGTGGGCCCCTGTCTCCAGGTTTGCCAGGCAGACCTGCTTCACCCTGTGGGGAGAAAGAGGGTGAATGGAGGGCAGTAGGGAGGGAACCAGTGGTCTTGGGGGGTCCTCACTTACCGGAGTGCCTTCATCACCCTTCTCTCCACGTTCCCCCTGCAGCACAGGTCAGCAGACACCAGCCATGGGGAGAAAAGCACAAGTCACCGGCAACCCCCTGCTCCTCACAAGCCCCTCAGCTCTCTAGGGCCACAGTGCCCCATGGAACCTGGTTCTCCCACCCCCTTGTCCCACGCTACCTCCTTGCCACGTAGCCCAGTCTGTCCCGGGATGCCTGCTCGGCCTGGCTCACCCTTCTCTCCTGGCTCCCCTGGGTCACCCTAGGCAGGGAGGGAAGGGGCAAGGCATCAGAAAAGCATTGGGAGGCCACAGGGTCTTTCAGAGATCAAAGGAGCTCAGCATGACACTCTCCACTCCTTGGAACAGTGCTGTGCCATGGCCTGCAGGGACAGCCCCTCTGGAGCCCAGCAGATGGACAAGGTGGATGGACAGGACAGGAGGCAATGCCTCCTGCAGAGACATTACCTTTGGGCCACTCCTGCCAGTGAGGCCAGTGATGCCCTGGTTGGTGGAGGAGAGAACGTGTCACTGGGCACTGGAGTAGACCCAAGCCGAAGAAGAGACTGGGGCCATGTGCTGGTGCCCCTGGGACAGGAGCCCTGCCAGGCTCTGGGGTGCATGCAGACTCACCCGATCACCCTGCTCGCCTTTGGGGCCAGCTGGTCCTGGAATGCTCGGACCAGGGGCACCCTAGACATGAAAAGAGGCAGCTTGGAGCTAGGGCACAGGGACCATGAGCCTGGAGGGCCTGTGCCCCTGTTCCTCTCATCCCCAGCCAGTACTCACACGGGCACCTTTATCTCCCACATCACCCTTGGGGCCAGGAGGTCCTTCTGGTCCTGGGAAGCCTCTGTCACCCTGGAGCAGACAAAATGGCACTACCAGCCCCCCACCCCCATCCCCATGTCCCCAGCTGCAGATGCGGACAGCTGCTCAGGTCAATGCCCAGCTGTGCAGCTCTCCTCCTCAGCCCATGACCATGCCCAGGAAGTGCCAGCACAGGGCTAGGGAGCACACCCAAGGCAGGGTTACCTTCTCTCCTCCAACACCAGCCACGCTGGGAGCCTAATAGAGAAACAGAGACCATGCTGCATGCTGCCCACAATTCCCTGTCTTGGGGCTGGGGCAAGCAGAGGTGGACTTGCTAGACAGCATCACTTACTGGCTTGCCAGGTGGTCCTGGATCACCCTGCAGAGAGATGAATGTCATTGCCAGTCCCTTCCCCAGGAGTTCCCTTCCACCCTGCTGGAGTCCTGTTTTGCCCTCACCTTCTCCCCTCGGGGCCCAGCTGGTCCCGGAGCTCCCTGTGGCAAGAGAAGAGACCTCAGGGGCTGGCAGTAACTGGGGAGGCACACTTAGGGAATGGCAGCCCCACTACTCCCAGGGTGCCAGGTCTACAGCACTGTGGCCACTGCCCCAGCTCACCTCTCTGCCCGACAGCCCTGGGCGCCCTGGGGCTCCTGCCTCACCCTAGAGTGGAGGAGGAAAAGGAAGATGTCAGAGGAATTCTCCCACCCTGTGCCAGGGCAGCTGCTCCAGGCAGGCATTACTCTGGCATGATAGCAGCCACCACAGGCCACCTACCTTCTCCCCCTCAGGGCCTGGCATGCCACGGTCCCCCTGCAGGGCAAAGCATAGGAGGGTTTCAGAAAGTCTTCCTTCCTTCATGCCACACTGTGTTCTGCCCCAGAACCCTTTGGGCCTTGGCATGAAAGCCCATCCAAGACTACTGCGTTCTGACGGTAACCCCTGGGCACAGCTATCACAGGGCCACAGGTCCACCAGGCTCTGCCAACACTGCCAGCTGGAACAGTGCCACTCTGGTGCCATCTCACCTTCTCGCCTGTATCTCCTAGGTCACCTGGTGCCCCACGGTCTCCCTGGCACAGGAGGAAGACAGAGTCAGCTGCAACAGGACTCACAGGGGATGGCACATGTCCCTCTGTGGCACCCAGACCCCTTTTCTCCCCACCAAGGGCAAGCCAAGAGCATCCCTTTGGTTCCCACACCACTCACCTTCCTTCCCTGCTCCCCTGGTGGTCCCCGTGGGCCCTGCAAAAGGGGACGGAGAAGATGTCACCTCCATCGTGGCAGGGCAAATGCCCGGGCTGACAGGAGGAGGAGCCCTCTGGGGTGCCCCTGGGGCTCAGCTTTCCACCATCACTCTCAGAAAACTCACCCGGTCTCCTGGGTCTCCAGGGCGTCCAGGCAGCCCTGGGAATCCTTCTGCTCCATCACCCTGCGCATTGAGAAGGTGACAGCCATGCTCATGAGACAGGGATGCCCACGAGATGGGGATGGGTATCTCCACTGGCAAGCAGTGCAGGGTCTGCCCTCAGCATGGACCATCTTCCTACTTCTTACCTTCTCTCCTTTCAGGCCAGGGGGTCCAGCAGGTCCTCGAGGCCCAGGGTCCCCAGGCAGGCCCTGCAAAAGAGCACAGCTCAGTCCCCATGACATAGCTCAGCTCCAAGGACACATGATGATGGTGGCACTGCTCCCCTTGGCCATCCCCACTGACCCAGCGGTTGGACTCACCGGGAGGCCAGGCTCCCCTCGAGGTGCTGCCCCATCCACCAGTCCAGGTGGGCCCTGTAGAGACAGGGGTCAACTCCTGTGTGATGGCCCCAGGGGGCTCAATCCATCCCAGTACCCTGGAGGAACTGCAGTGCCCTCAGGTACCCACAGGACCCTCTGTCCAAGGTGGCAGAGAAGCTGGTGAAATGCAGAAACTCACCCTTTCTCCTCGGTCACCTTTCTCTCCCTGGGAGGGAATAAAAAAAGCAAGTAAGGGCAGGTCTGGGCTCTTCCCATGTTCCCCTTGAACGGAACAGGGACATGCTGGGCAGCCCATCATCAGTAGTATCAAGGCAGGTGCATGCCATGTTCCTCTCCCCACATTGCCCAGCACGAGCTCCTGCACATGTATGCATGCACAGGCACAGCTGGTGGGGAACGCAGCCCACGAGTGGGATCAGCAGGAATGCACCTGGGAGCAGCTTCAAGCTGCTGGCAGTTCCTCCTTCTGACTGTCCACACATCCCCCCAGCTATCACCATGCAGCATCAGGGGGGATGTACCTTCACAAACTCTCCTGGAGGTCCTGGTGGCCCCATGGGTCCAACTGGACCAGGGGGACCTGGATCACCAAATGGTCCTCTTGGGCCCGGGCTCCCGGGGGGGCCAGGGCTGCCCTGCAGAAGAGATACTCCATTAGTTTGGGCTGTGGCATGGGCCAGGGGTGCTGGCAGGGACCCCTTGGCATCTCCACCCCCATATCTACCGCTGTTCCTGGCTCTCCTTTCCTCCCTGGCAGCCCCTGTCCTCCATCCCTGATCACGCTGGGTTCCCCCTGAACGAGGAAAGGGAGGAAAAATTAGTGCCTCCATCCGTCACGTTGTGTTCCCAGTGCAGGATGGAGGCCAAACTCCCACGAGGCCAGGAGCCCAGCAGGGAGGCACCAAGTACCAGGAGATGCCAGGGGCTGAGATGTACCCACCAGAGTCCCATCACTCCCCACAGACCCCACGGGGCACCCCTGTGCCCACCACCTACCGGCTCTCCTTTCTCGCCCTTCGGGCCAGAAAGCCCTGTTGGCCCCCGTGGGCCCTGGGAAGGAAAGATGAGAATGAGGGGTGAGGTGCAGGGAGGAAGCAGGGCTGGGGAGGGATGGACTATACTTACAGGATCTCCTCGGGGTCCAGGAATGCCTTGGGTGCCCTGGAAAACAACAGCTCAGGATGTGAATGTGTGTCCCTGCCAGGTAGGGAAGCAAGGATGGGCTGGATGGGATGCCATAGGATGAGACGCAACAGGGGCTCCAGCCATGGCAAGGACAGACAGTCCCTGCCCAGTACCCTTGGCCTGGGACACAAAAAGGAGACAGCAGGGACCCTGCCAGCTACAGAAATCCCCTGGGACAAGGCAAGGGTAGGCAGAAGCCTGCTCAGGGAGCAGGCAGGGTGATGGGAAAAGCACACCAAGCAGAAGCAAACTCAAGGAACACCTCCACTCACTGGTTGGCCAGGTGATCCAGGATTCCCAGGGCGGCCAGGGCTTCCCGGTGTCCCATCAGCTCCAGGGAATCCCTGTGGAAGAGAGGAGCACCCTGACACTGCCAGACACCCCCAGTGCCCCAGGCAGTGCTGGTCCCAGCCCTATGAACCCAGGATAGTCCTGTGGCAGAGCTGACTCCTAAGATGCCTTTTCCCTGCATGCTGAGCTGGGTTAGGAAGGAGTAGTGTGGGGCTGAACTGGGGCTCTCCAGCATGGGCAAGGAAGAGAAGGGAGGGATGAGAGGTAGAGAGGCCCCATGCAGCCAGGTTGTTGTGCCCCAGAGCACTGGGGTGCGTGGATGAGAGGTCAGAGATACTCACCCTGTCCCCCTTCTTGCCTGGCCGTTCAATGGTCTCTTCTGGTGCAGTCCGTGGCCCCGGGGGTCCCGGAGGGCCAGGTGGCCCATGACGACCCTGGAGGGACATTGGAGAGGATGGGCTTGGTGCTGGCCAAGGGATGTTCCTGGTCCACACTTGCAGCTGGACAGGTCCCTTGCCCCACACCCACCTGCCAGCAGAATAAAGGGACAAGGGAACACAGGGATCATGTCACTGCCTCCTGTCAGGGAGCTGCCCCCCATTACCCCCTAGTCAGGATATTACCGGCTCGCCAGGGAGGCCTGGTGGCCCTGCTCGTCCTTGTGGTCCCTACAGAAATAAAGCCAGCAATGAGCATCCCCTGTGGGATGGCATCAGAACAGTTTGGGGGATGCAGCCCCTCCATGAGCCACCAGATGGGGGAGGATGACACTGAAACACTCACTGCCTCACCGCGTTCTCCCTTCTCACCCTGAAAGAGGACAGAGGAAAGCTTTTAGGGGCTGTATCTCCATGCTTGGCTCTCTGCTGTGCTGCTGCCATTGGCAAGCTGGGGGGGTCCCTAATCCATGCTGAGTCCCTGTGGCACAGCATGACATGGTACAGTATGGCATGGTGTGGGGATGCTCACCCTGGGGCACTGCATAGTGCAGGGCTTTGGCATCGGCTCCGGCTGGCAAAGCAAGAGAAACATTTGTGAACTCAGGGGCATGAGAAGCTCTTGGTCCCCACAGAGCTGCTCCCCTTCCAAACACCCTAGGGCACCCTAGCTCCTTACCCTGGTAGAGATGATGGTGCAGAGGTCATCAGTGAGCTCTCCCTCCAGCTCTGCCAGGGTGCTGCCACCATGGTATATGTACCGTGGGTCCTCACCAGTGACCATGCGCCGGAGTTGCTCCTGGTCTGCCCCCTCCAAACTCACTGCTAGCACCTGGACGCCTGAACAAAGAGCACACTCAGCACTCCACAGAACTCCTTGCACACCCTGCTGAGACCTCATTCATCCTCACCCCCAGCTTTAACATCTCTGGCTGCAGCGATAGCATCATCCCCAGAAGGGCCATCAGCCAAGATCACCAGCACTGCTGGCACACTGGGCCGGCGCCCTGCGTTGGGGCTCAGCAGATAGGTCCTGGCAAAGGTTATGGCTGCCCCTGGGGAGAGAGAAAAAGAGAGTGGTCACCGGTGTCCCACCACCCACTGCCCTGTCTGCCAGCACAGTCACTCACCAATGGCATTGCCGCTGGGCTCCTCATAGCGCATGGTTCGGATCTGTTCCAGCACAGCAGGCAAGTCGCTGGAGCGGTTCAGGAATAGCCAGGGCAGGCTGCGGTAGCTGTATGTGGCCAGAGCCACCTGTGAAGGTGGAGGGGAGAAGTGGGCACAACTGCTCACCCACACCCCCTGGCACCCATACTGATGTGGCAGCATCCTACCTGAGTGCCCTCAGGGCCCAGGCGCCCCAAGGAGGACACAGTGTTGGAAAGGAGGGTACGGATGGCATCAGCACCAGAGGAACTGTCACGGGTGCCATGCACCAGGAAGACGATGTCTCCGCGGGCATCCCTGCAGACTGCGAGCACGGAAGGGGTGAAGTTGCCACAGGAGCAGAGACAAGCCCAGCCTGTCCCTGCAGTGTCCCCACGATACCTGTGCGCTCGCTGACCGAGGTCTCAGCACCTGGCACACTCCCCAGGAATGGGCGGAGGGTGAAGGTGTAGCTCTGGCCCAGGCGCAGCCCAGAGACCTGCTGGGAGCTGACAGTACCAGGCACTGTTCTCCTCGTCTCCCCACCAGCTGCCACCCGGGAGACAGAGTTATGAGGACCAGCGAGACTCCACAGGGATGCTGCTCCCCACCCCAGGGTCACCCGCCTATCCCACCTGCGGCGGGGCTCCAAGAGAGGATGTAGCTGGAGGCACCAGGGACAGAGGTCCAGGTGAGTGTCACTGAGTCTCTCCGCACTTCTGTCACACGCAGGCTGGTGACGTGGGCTGGGGCAGCTGCTGAGGAGAAGGAAGAAAGTGTGTCCCAGCCCCGTGGGACAGCCCTCACCCTGCTTCCGGCCCTCCACCCATCATGCTTCCCCAGCCCAGGGCTTTGACAACCAAACCTTTTTTTATTCCTCAAGGCTTCAGCCCTGCTCCAGGGCTCTGATGTCCCCAGGGCCCAATGCAGTCCCTTACCAGTGACAGCAGTAACGGTGGCTGGCTCACTCTCCCGGTTGCCAGCCAAGCTGCTGATGCTGATGTGATAGCGCCTGCCCGGCTCCAAGCCTCCCAGGTCATAGGAGCTGGTGGTGGCTGGGAGCTGCTGGCTGTGCTGGGGCCCTCCTACATGGGAAGTGAAATGGGTGAGGAGGCGGAGCGCAGGGGCTAGCAGGGATGCCAGGATGCCAGCCAGCCATACTCACCCTCAGCCAGGCGCCAAGCCAGGCGATAACCAGCACTGCCGGCTGCAGGCACCCAGGCCAGGAGCAAGCGGTGCTCAGAAGCCTCTGTCACACGGAAGCTTCTGACAGGGGGCAGCGGGGCTGCCTCCGCTGTGAAGCAGAGGGGCAGGCATTAGGGGCAGGGCTGCCCAGTGCCATCCCAGGGTGCTGCCTCCCACTCCAGCACTCACGGGTGGTGACGATGATGGAGACAGGGTTGCCCTCCCGGTTGCCAATGAGGGCCGTCACCTTCACAGTGTAGGAGACACCACCCTCCAGGTCAGGGATGTCAAAGGAGCTAGTGTGGCCAGGAACCCGCCGGCTGCTCTCCGAGCCTCCTGCCAAAGACCGCAGTGTCAGCCCCCCACTTTGCTGGCCTCACAGCCTGTCCCTGTCCCGATCCCATGGTACCATCTGTGCGGCTCCAGACTACGCGGTAGGCAGTGGCTCCTGGCACACCAACCCAGGTAACACGGGCAACGTTGCTCCTGGACTCTTGCACCTCCAGTTGGGACACCGTCCCCACTTGCTCAGGTGCTGCAAAACCAAGATGGCCACTATGACTCCAGCTTGCAGCAAGTGGCACTAGCCAGCACAGATGAGCACAGAGACTCCTCACCTGTCCGCCCTGTGGTGGTGACAGGCCTGCCCTCACGGCCATCCACAATGGCCGAGACACCAATAGTGTAGATGATGCCTGCGCGCAGCCCCTCGATGGTGAAAGCAGTGCGGTCAACAGGGAGGAAGCGGGATTGCTCCAGGCCTAGGAGAGACAGTGGGGTTGGGAAGGGGCCTGGCATCGCTGACATGGCACCCTGTGGTTCTCAGACTCACCATCACTGCCTCGCCATGTCAGCAGGTAGCCTCCAGCACCTGGCAGCCCTCGCCAGGTGACTCTCAGCTGGTTGGGACCGGCCTCTGTCACTCGCAGCTCCGAGACACTGCCCACTGCTGGATACTCTGCACCACCCCACAGCACCATGGCGTCACCTCAGGATGCCTAGAGGGGCCCTGCAGCCACCTCAGTTCCCTAAGGGCTTGTGAGGTTAGAGAGGACCAACGCATACCAGTGGGGGAAAAACACAGTGCCAGACTCCTCATGCCAAATGCCAGCACAAACTTACTGAGGCGGATGGTGAGTGTGGCAGCACTGCCCTCCCGGCTGCCTGCCAGTGCTGAGACACGCACCAGGTAGGCAATGCCCTCACGGAGGTCACTTAGCTCCAGCCCAGTCTGGCTGCCAGGGACACGCCTTGTCCTCTCTGTGCCGTCTGCCAGGAGCAGAACGGTGACAGACGCTCAGCACCAGCTGACTGGTGTCCTCTGAGTGCCACCTGTGCCTCTGTCCAGACTCACCTTGGTTGTTGCGCACCACCACTTTGTACTCAGTGGCACCAGGGACACCAGTCCAGCCCAGCCGCACCCGCCTGCCTGCCTCCTCAATGAGCCGCAGGTTCAACACGGTACCCACAGGCACCTCCACACCTGCAAGCAGACATGGTGAGGTATGGCCGAAGCCACACAGCCTAGATGGCACAGCACCCATCCTCGCCCTGGGTCATGATCACAGAGCTGGGGCACGCTCATGGCCAAAAGGGTCCCTGAGCTGAGCAATGCCACGTGGGACATCCTCCTGTCTCAGTGGCTTGGGAGAGTGGGGATGCTTCAGGGGACCACAGTGTTGCTCACCTGTCTGGAAGGTGGTAACAGGGGTGGCTACCTCTCTGCCATCATAAAGTGTGTAAAGGGTGATCCGGTACTCAGTGCCTGGCTGCAGACCTGTCAGCTGGTAGGTGTTGGCATTGCTGGGGAGTGACACTGTCCTGGGGGGCTCCAGTCCTGCAGGGATGAGAGAGTCACCACTGGCTGCCAGCACAACAGTCTGTGGAGGGGACCAGGCACTCCAAGCCCACCTGTGGCTCTCTTCCACTCCAGACGGTAGCCACGGGCATCACGGGCACCAGTCCAGATCACCTGGATGGATGTGGGGCCCAGGATGTTGGTCTGCAGCATCTGCTCCACACCTGCCTCTGTAAGAGGGACCCATTGGCTTGGCTACCATGTGCCACTCTGCTACCAGTCACTCACCCTGGCATATTCCCAGTCCTCTGCACAGAGCAGGAGCATTGTGGTGTGGGTAATGGGAGCTGGCACCCCACCCCATCTTGCAACAACAGCATCAGGAGCAGAAGCTGAGGCCAGCAAGGGACTGGCATCACCCATACCCACCACCTACCTGTCCTCTGCCGTACTGTGGCTGTGGGACCCTCCAGCTGTCCAAAAAGCGGGGTCACTGTCACTATGTAGTTGGTGTTGGGCTGCAGCCCCCCCAGTGGATGTGATGTCTTCCCAGCATCCAGATCCACCCTGTGCTTGTCCTGCCCTGTGGGAGCCAGCACAGCAGTCCCTTGAGAATCCAAGCAGTAGGTACCACCCCCACCCCCCAACCCACCCTTCCTTCTTGGGGCCACCAGCACAAGGAGAGCAAGCTCTGGGAGAAGCATCTACCTGTGAGAGTCACCCAGGAGAGCCGGTAGCCAGTGGCACCACTGACAGGCTGCCAGGCCAGCAGAATGCTCTGTGCCGAGACATTGTGGACAGCCAAGTGCTGCACACCCAACAGGTGCCCTGAGGATGAGAGGTGTCTGTCACATCCCTCAGGCCAGAGTGAGGCAGGGGGCAGCTGGAAACCCATCTGGTCAGGGCTGAGTAAAGTCCCTTTACCCCTACGCTGTGGGTGCTGAACTGCACTGAGGTCACCAAGTGCAGCATACATGTAGGTGGCTTCCTCAGAGCAACCCAGCACCAGTGAACTGGAGCTCAGATGCTTTCACCTTAATGCCTTAAATACATTGTGCTGGTTAAGGCTGCCTGAGGCACCTGAAGCCAAAATCTGATGCTTGTAAAGGGGGCCTCACCCCTAGCACTTCTCCACCCCTGCAGAAACAGAGCTTTCTTGCCACAGAGCATGGTACTTGAGTGTACTAAAAAAAAACAACAACTGCACTCCTTTGATTCATATTTTTATGTTACTTGGGGAAAGCTCCAGTGAAAACACTTCCACAAGGCTATGTAGGAACTGGGAGAAAGATCACGCTACATTCCTTCTGGAAGCACCTTCCACGGCTCAGAGCGTGACCTGCATACCTGTCCCCACCTCTGCCAGGCAGCTATGGGCCAAGCAGCCTCATCCCTATGGGACATGGTCACTGGAGGGGCTGGGAACTTATCTGTGTCCCCAGCTCAAGCCAGGCCTGCTTACGTGTCCGGGCGGTGAGAGTAGCAGGGACAGCAGGCTGCTGCGTGTAGCGAGGTTGGAGTGTCACCATGTACTCAGTGTCAGGGCGCAGGTTGCTCAGCATAGCCGACTGCACACTGGCTCCCAGGCTCTTCTCCTCTCCCTGGGCTGCTCCTAAGGGGTAGGCAGAGAGCTTCAGGTGGGCGTAAGAGCACAGCATGCACCAGGCCTAGCAACAAAGGGGTATCCATGGACCAGCACCCTGCCCTAGGGATGCCAGGCAGTGCCAGGGGTGGGGAGCACTGGGAGAAGCTGGAACAGTGGCCAGGGAAGGGGTATCCATGGGATGTCTGAAGCCAGGAAGGGGCTCCCAGATGCTGACTCTAGCCCAGACCTCAGCTGGGACTGAGGTCTACCAAACCCCCCTACCCACCCAGTGATCTTGGGGGCATACATATACCTGAGCTCTCGGCCTTGGGTGGGGACAGGCATGGGGCCCCCAGCATTCGTGCACACCCATACCCACACTTCAAGCCCTGTGCACTAGAGCCTCAGGGTGCAGGAACACACACGCCGCCTCCACGCCTCTGTGCACACACGTGCCTCACAGCCCGCCACAGGCACCAGCAGTGAAGGCAAGGCATGCACACACCTGCAGCACACTCAGCATCCGCTTCTTGCATCACCCTATGCACCCTCCTATGCAAGCACGGTATGGGGGCTGTCCAAAAGCAGAACATCCAGATGGCATCTGGACAGGACCACCCCCTCACGGGAGCCATCCCCTCACCTTGCACAGCATAGCTGAGACTGTAGCCTTCTGGAGGCTCAGGGCTGGGCTGCCAGGCCAGCTGCAGGAAGGTCGGTCCAGTCTCCACCACACGGAAATCCAGAATAGAGCTGGCACGGCTCTCTGGAGGCACAGGGAGCCCAGGATGAGCCTGCAGCCCCATAGGCACCCAGCTCGCATTTCCATCCCTGCTGGCCATGGACACTCACGGGTGCGTGCTCGGCTGGACACTGACTCGCCAATGCTGTTGGCATACTGGGCAGTGACAGTGACCAGGTACTCCGTCCCTGCACGCAGCCCCCGCAGCATAGTGCTCATTTCCCGTGGTCCTAGGCTTATCTGACCAAAGACAGTATCACCCCCTTGGCATCCCCTGGCCACACACAGGGCTGTCAGGGATCCCCAGGGACTCTGAACAGGGAAGTAGGAGTACTCACCTCCTGTCTCTCTGCCACAATGGGCTGCCCTAGCCCCGTCAGTGGCACGTGCTGTACCCGGTAACCAGTGATGGGGCCACTGGCTGCCACCCAGCGGATCAGCAGCTGGTCAAGGCCTCGCTCCAGGATCTCCAGGTTAGAGGGGCCAGTGTGGCTTGGCCCATCTGCAGGAGAGCACAGGGGCTGTTTGCTCTAGAGTGTATGGGGCAGGAGGGAGAGCTTGCCAGGGAGGCACAATCATATGCCTGCTGGGATAGTATGGCCAGGAGGGCGTTTTAGAGTACATAGGTATACTTGGGGTGAGCACAGCCTGGCACCCAGTATTATCACATCCATAACCCACAAAGATGAGTGCCCATACCCGGGTGGTGCAGAGTGCCTCCAATGGTTGTGCAAACCCTGCGTGTCATCAGCGGCACCAGTGTCCCCAGCAGCTTGAAGTCACCGACATAGAAGAAGAAGGCATCAGTAGGCATAGAGGCCACACGCATCAGCTCCTTGTGGTCGGCATTCTTGATCCCTGGCAGAGATGGAGATGATGGGTGAGAGTGCGGACCACTCACCTGGAGGAAGTTCCCTATCACCCAGCACCAAACCCTCACTCACCCACAGCAAAGACCTTGATGCCCTGTCTCTTCAGCTTTGCTGCTGCCCCCTCAGCATCATCCTGGGACTTGCCATCAGTGATGAGGATGCAGATCTGCAGGGCCAGGCAAGAGCCATGAAACCAAAACCAAGGCCCACAGACCGACTACATCACTCACTAGTTGTCCACAGGGCCACCACTCCGCGTGTACCTGAGGGACCCCAGGCCGGAGCTGAGTGGGGCCGAAGAAGTTGTCAGCAACATAACGGAAACCAGCACCCGTCCGTGTGTTGCCGCCCTTGTAGCTCAGCTGCTGGATGGCCCTCTGGATGCTTGTGCCATCGCTGTGCTGGGAGAAGGGGAACTCCACCCTGGGTAGCATAAGGTGATGTGTAACCTTCCAGTTCTGCCACTCTGCCACCCCACAAGCTCCCTCCCTGGTGCTCACCGCGGCTCATCGCTGTACTGTGCCACAGCGAACCGAACTGCTTTCTCCCCCACCACCTGCACAAAGGGCCCCACCAGGTCCTCCATGAAGGTGCGGATGGCACGGAAGTTGTTTCTTCCAATGCTGGATGAACCATCCACTAGGAAGGCGATGTCAGCCTCCAGCACATCCTTGCACACTGCTGTGGGGTTGTGACAGTGCTCAGGGCATGGAGTAGCAACACAACAAGGTGATGCTTGGCCCCTCTTATCTGTCAGACTGTGTGCACCCAGTGCACTTAGCACCCACCTTGGTTCCTCTTCTGTGCTGTGGCAGCTGGGGGACCCAGAAGTGGGAGCAGCACAGCAAGGAGCAGGAGCCTACCATTCATTGTGGGAGCCTATGGGAAAGGACGATGCCACTGCTGCCCCACATCAACCCCATGCCTCTGGGGGCAGTGGTCATGGAGCTGCAGGGCTTGGGAGATCCCAGTAACACACCATGTGAAACATCTGGTAGCCTCGGAAGGGTGCCAGTGCCTACCTGGGCATCACTGCTGGCACCCCAATCCTGCTTTGGGTTGGGGCGGCAGGGCCACGCCCAGCCATACTACCTCACGTTACTCCCCATGCCAGGGGAGCAGCCAGCAGCACCAGCACCCATTCGGCACGCCGGCTTTCTGAAAAGTGTCAGGTGAGCAGCGGCCGGCTGCCCCTGGCTGCCCCAAAGCGTGGCACAGGCGGTGCTGGGTGTGCAACAGCACGGTCGCGTGCGTGCCCCGTGCCTGGCCACGCTCCAGCCCTCCCCGTTCAGCCCAGCAGGGCCTGGCTATGGCCCCGCTCGACGCCCGGTGGCCGGGGTGGTCGTGCCCCAGTTGCAGGAGGCTGCCAGCCCCGGGTGCAGGGCGTGCGCGGACTCTGCCTCCGCACGCCCTTCCCGCTGCCTCCAGCCTGTCTGCTCCGCGCCTCGGCACCGGCAGCAGCCCACCCGGCTGCTTCTG
>VWYK01088714.1:46331-76030 GCA_013399775.1 Semnornis frantzii
GGGGGGAAGGAAGGGGGAGCGCCGCGGCTCCCGCCCAGCCCAGCCCCCCAAAAAGGGTTTCCCATCTGCTCCCGGGGAAGAGCAGGAAAGTGGCTTTTTGGGCTGTTCAGCCACAAAGTGCTACTCCTGGCTTCTTCCCGCTGGTTGCACCCCGGCCACGGGATGGAGCGCTCCGGGATGAAGATAGGGAAGAAACAGATGGAGATTGGACCCCCGGGAATGGTTTCTGCTGGGAGCGCCACAGCGAGCTCAATACAGGGATAAAAAGGCTCAAGGCAGTTTCCCCTCCAGCATCTCCATCCACCACATCCCAGGAATGTGAGTGGCTCTGGAACATGCCAGCCAGGACCTGGCCTCACATCTTGACCCGTCCTGGAGGGACATGTTCCCAGGGACCAGAGCGCATTGTTTGGCCCTGGGCAGAACTAGACAGAGCTGCCACAGAGACCTGAGCTACCTCCAGGTTAGAGCCTGGCTCTGAGCACCAGCCTTGGGCAGGACAATAGTAGTGAAGAAGAGCTGCTCTCTATGCCAGTGTAGCTCCCACAAGACTGCAGGATGGCCAGGTCTTGGCCAGGACCTTTTCTGCACCCACAGATCATGGTACCTGTTATGTGGAACCCTAGCACCCACGGCTCAATTGGAGTGCTCATGAGGCATGGACTGCCCTGGAGCCAGCCATAAACCGTCTTTCTCTGCTCTGGAAACCCTCTCCCAGCAGCCACCAGAGCAGATCGGTGGCCAAAACCTACCCCGGGCCTGGAGAAACTTGCTGGGAAGCTACTGGTAAAGTGACTGCACTTGATGAGAGGAGGTAAACAGGAAAGGATGTCCAGCAAGGTGGCAGGGATGCCACGCTGAACTGTATCTTGGGGCTCCCCCTCACCCCAGGGTGCAGCCCTGATCTTCACTACGCTACTTACCCCTAGGGTCCCCCCTGGGACCACACTGGTCCTTGGGCCCCCATCTTCTTCCTCGCTGGTGCCTGTGCTCACTTAGGGCTGACCCCTGCTCTTGGCCCCAGCATGTGCCTTATGTCACCTTTCCTCTTTCTCCCTGGTCGTTTTGCACACCCCCTGTCCTCAGCACCCCACATACCTGTGCCCTCCCGGCCACCAGTCCAGGGGCTTCCCTCCAGCTCCCGGCAGGGCAGGAGGCAGGTCCGGGAGCATTTTCCTGCAGGCAGCAAAGGGGCGACAGTGAGGGTCCTTGGGACCCAGGGCCACCTCACAGCTGGGTGCCCGGGGCAGTGCCACCTGCCACTGAGCGAAGATGCTCCAGGGCAGGCTGCAGGCAACTTTCCCAGGCACACACTGTTCCCAAGCAGGGGAGGAGCGGCGATTCCCTGGCTCTTAAAGGCACAGCAAGCAGCGCATCCTCTCCTCTTCATTAGCCTTCCTCTCGATCGGCCCCAGCCCCGGCCCCACAACCTGGCTGGCCATATCCAACGTTCACTGTGGCCATGGGCATCCCCCAGCCTGTCTCGACTCTGTGGGTTCAGCGTCTCCAGGTCAGGACCATCCCGAAACCCTCCTCACGCCAGAGCTCGCTTAATGAAGGCAAGGCGGCCTGTCCCAATTAGACAAGGGGCTTCGTTAAATAGGGAGCGGAGGGGTCTGCCAAGGGCTCTGCGGTTGGCCCCAGGCCCAGAGCTGGCGAAGCAGCCCCACGGCGTGGTGTCAGCAGCAGGGCACAGGCATCTAGGGGTTACCCGACTATCAGGGGCAGCACTGGGGCAAGCTTTGCCCAGTGGGCACCGCAGGCAGAAGCACTGGAGCAGTGATGCTTTGCAGCTGTGCCAGGAGCTCTGCCTGCCACCCCAGCACCCAGGAATGTGACAAGCACCAGCATAGGGTGGTCTTGAAACCCCACTCTCCCATGGGCAGCACAGGAGCATCTTGACTGTCTTAACAGCAGCATTCCCTTTACAGAGGAGAGGGGCAAGCAGGGGTGCTGAATCCCCAAAACTAGAATGCCTCCTCCTCCAAGGAGTTTCGCAGCATCCTCTCACATACCAGGGCCCAGGAAGGAATCCACAGCCCCGGGGCGCAGGACGGTACTGCAGAGGGAGAACACCAGGTGGGAGTGACTCACAAGGCTGCCCTGTGCTGCTGCATGCCAGTCCATCCAAGAACATACCAAAACGCTGCCTGTCCTTTCCCAAGTCTGCCTGGCTGGCAGACAGGCTACCAGTCTTTATTCCCACAGCCTAGGTTTGGGGTTCCCCATTTTGGGGTTGGCTTGGTCCCAAAATACATTAGCTCCTCTCCAGTGATCATAGCTTGCAGGGCTGATCCTAACTCCAGCCCTGCCTGCCCATTTCGTGTCAGCCCAGTCCACAAATGTTACCTGGCAGCTGGCCACACACACTCTGTGGCATAGCCTCTGCTGCTCCACTACTCTCAGATCATGAGAAGCCCTAAAATATCTCCCCAGGTCACATCAGCCCTCTTCCCTGCAGGGCTGCATGTATAAGCAACCATCAGCTCCAAAGCCTTGCAGGGGGTCACATCACCCCCAAGGATGGGAGCCTTCCAGTTCGAGAGCAGAGAAGGCAGCGGGCCTGAGGCTTTTCCTGCCCTGTGCTTGCCAAGCAGGCAGCCTCACTGCTACCTTAATGGGACACATGGAAAATCTGTTTTCTTTAGCCCCAGGTGAGGTTTCAGCTCTGCACTGAGCAGCAGGAAAAGATGAGTCACACAGCACAGTGAGATGTGGCACTGTGAAATGTGTCCTGGACTCCAGAACCAGCTGTGGCCTGGGTGCTACTGGTGCCACACCCCATCTTCTGCACTCCCCATTGCAGTATGGTGTGGGCATTCCCAGCTGGTGGGAATGGACAGGGCAGCGCCAGGCTCTCTTAAACCTGAGGACATTCCATTGGAGATGAACAGTGGGTGGCTGGCGCTGAGAAGGGTGAGGGGAGAAGGAGCTGGCCAGAGCCTGAGGGTGAACCTCTTCTGCTGAGGGGACCAGTTGGGACATGCTCCAGGAATGTCTCCTAGCACCAGGCACCACCAGCTCCTTGCTGCAACACCCAGCTGCTTGCTCCCAGGATCCTGGGAAGGAGGGCCATGAATCCTTGCTACTGTGACCAGCCAGACCATCAGAGGGCCAGCATCATATTCGTGATGTGGCCCTGGGGACCGCCATGAAGCTTCTCAGCAAGCCCAGAGGTCACAAAATAAGCCAGGGTGGGGAACTGGTAACTCCTTACCTCCTGCTGATTTGCCCTGAGTGGTCTGGAGTAGGAGGTGACCATGACAGCTTTGTAGGCTGTGCTTGCCAAGGGGAGCAGACAGCAAACCCCTAGCTCCTCTGTGACCAAGGGGACATCTCACAGCAGCCCTTTCTGCTGTCCAAGGACACATCCCTGCAGGAAAAGGATGCAAAGTAACACATCATGGTGGAGTTGTGACTGGTGAGCTGTCCACTGCCCAGTAGCTCTGAGGATACCCAAAGTGAGGGGGATGCTCTCAGCTGTGGGAACCACAGCAGGTATGGGGGCAGCTGCAGGGAAGGTCTAGTGGTTGAAAGATGATGGAACAAGTGATCCACTGCAGCCAGGCTAGAGACAAGGGTTGAGACTGCTGTGCCCCCACACCAGGGCTCCCTGTGAGGCAGATGCGTGCCCCAGCTTCCTCCATAGCTGATGTGGAAGGATGGGAAGGTTTTACTGCCTGTAAACTGTTGTGTCTGGAGGCTGCTGCCAGCACAGCCACACACCAGTGTCTCACGAAGCTGCATTGGACTACAGCCATGCCCTGCTGTCTTCACAGACAGGGCTCAGAGAAGGAATGGTGACACCATGGGGATGTAACCTCTCCCTTGGCTGAGTCAGGCAGAAGGCAGCCCTGGTCAGCTTGACTAGAGGGGCCAGGCTGGCTCTCTGGGACAGCAAGGGAGTGGAAAGCCAGGCACCTCCAAGGGTCTCCCAAGGGCCAGTGGCATTTTGCCACTGCACAGAGCCAGCATACCAGAAAGGGAAGGTGATGGTGGGGCAGACAACAGTGGGTTGAGGCACAAGCAGCACCATTAGGGCTTGAGAGTTCCCAGTTAACAAGCCACCTTCCTCAGCTGCATCCTATGATTGGACTTTGGGTGATACCATCCATGTCCAGAAACACTGCACAGTGGCTAGGGCTGTGCATCAGGGACACAGGGTGAAGTAGAGTGCAGGCAGCTGTGACCATACTGCATGTGACCAGCCGTGCAGCCTGGCTGATCCCACAGGAATTCGGCTTCCCAACTGATTGAGGCACGAGCTGTTCCCTTTTGCTTCTGGCCCCACAGCCCTCACCCACAGCAGGGATCAGGCTCTATAAAAGAAGCCTGTCTTGCCCTCAAGGCTGGGGATGCAGAAGGTGGAAATACAGGACCTGAGTGCAGCAAGGCTCACCCAGCACCTCTGTGTGGGGCCAGTGTTGCTTTTCCCATGCTGATAGTCCCCACGAAGTGCATATGGCCCGGAGCTGCCCCAGCCAGCACAGCACATGTTGTCACAGAAGGGAAACTCCTGCCTCTTCCTAAGGGCAGAAAAATTGCCTGCCCCGGGGCACAGAGAATGAAGGTTTTCCTGGCCCAGCCCTGGCTTCGGAGTACGCAGGCAGCAGCAAGCAGTGCTTGAGGCACAGTCAGGCTCAGGGTGCCCAGAGACCCATCAGGGTGCAAGCGCAGGGACTGGCAAAGCAGAGGGAGTGGATTCCCCTTGGATGCCTGCAGGAAGGAGAAGATAAAGGGAAGCCGAGGGACAGCTGCCAGCCCGTGGCATGTGCAGGTTGGGTCCATGGTGTGCAGAGCTTGATTCAACATGCTGGGCAGCCGACTCAGCCCATGCCTGCCTGCACCCACCGGTGCCGCCCAGCCTGCCTGCCTCGCCCTATGCACCCATGGGGTTCCCTAAGGACCAAAGTTAGCAGCACTGCCTTGAGCCAGGTGAAGCAATGCAGAGTTGAAAGATGGCATTCCTGCAGTCGACCCCTAGGAGAGTAGTTCTGGGCAAGGCCAGGTCATTGGTCATTCTCTGCAGCACCAGGGAGGGCAAGAAGAGTTTCGTCTGCAAACGCCAAGATGCCATGTCTTTGGCTGCATCGAGTCCTCTCCAGCATTCCTCCTTGAGGGCATATGAAGCAGCTCAGACACCACTAGGTGGGGGGGGATTGTCATCAGTGCCTGTCACTCTGCACCAAAGTCAGCTTCCGAGGGCAGGGCAGGATGGGCACTGCAGCTCCGGGGGCTTAAAATGGCACATAAGAGACCAGCATTGCTCCCAGGGACCTGATGGGAATACTCGCCAGTACTGCAGGCAGGATGGTACCACCAGCCTGCTTTAAATCGGGACCAGCTGGGCAGGGGCATCTGCAGGAGTCCTGAAAACAGAGCCCAGCCCTGCAGAGCCATGGTGCATGCCAACGGCACAGCAAATCCTGACAGTTGCGAGGACAAGCTGCCCACCAGCTCTCAAACCCCACAGCACCTCTGCACCTCATGAAAGGGGGATGAGCACTGCAAAGCTATTGCTTCCCCATCCCTCCTTCTTCAACTCTAAAGTTGGGAGCAGCCGGCTCAGGGGGAGATGGGCAAGCCACCACCATCTTTTGAATGCACAGGAGTTGCTCTGTTGCTTTATGTCAAGCTTTTCCACCTCCGAAGACTGGGAAACAGCAGCTGCCCAGCTCCCAGCGTGGCACCCAGGGCCACAAGGCCAGTTACAGCCTAACCTGACCATGGAAGTCCCCATGGGCCCTGAAGATCTGTGAGAGGAGACCCTGCAGGAGCAGGCAGCAGCGTGGCAGGGGGCGTCACGGGGAGGAGCTCAGTGGCAGGGTCACACAATGACTGCTTGCCAGACAGGGAGGAGGAAGAGCAGGAAGGCAGCACGCGTGTGTGGGAAGCTGGAGTCGTTCCTGGGATGCTACCAGTTGCGCTGCAAGAAGCTGCTCCATGCAGGGGGTTCACACAGTTTGATGGAGCCAGGAGTGTTTGTTCCTCCCTCTAACAGCAACAGCAGATGCCTGCCCAGCTGCAGTGGCTCGGGGCAGATGTATTCCCAGGGGAGGAGCGTTGCCAAGAGGAATAGTTGTGAGTCTGAGGAGTTTGCCCTCAGGGGCCCCTATCCCAGCCTCAAAGGATGGAAGCCAGGACACACTGGTCTGCCATCCTAGGACCCTGCTGCCACACTAGGCCTTGCTGAAGATGGGCATTGACTTCCCAAGGAATGGAAATAACAAGTCACTACTAACTTGTGCACAAGACCTCCTGCTGCCGAGCCATAGGCAGAGGCACAGCCAGAAGTGGCAAAGCAGCATGCCAGCTTGTGCTCACCATTGACTGGCAAGAGGCACCCACTCAGGAGCTGCCCAGAAGGGAGTTTGTCCACCTCAGCTCTCCAGCCAGCTCTCCCACAGCCCCTCTGCCAGCAAGAGGCTGCCTACTGCTACTTTCAGTCAATTCCGCTCTTACTTCCCTGCTTTTACATCTGGGATGTGGCTCTGGCAGCTGGGACAACAGGGTGGTTGCTCAATGCTTCCTCTACGTCTATTCAGGTGTTTCACAATCTGCACCAACACCCCCTAAAAACTACCTGCAGCTCCACATAAATTTCTGGCAGGGCTCATGAAACAGCTCCCATCCTGCTCTTCACCAGGCTTGGCCACTCCTTTGCAAGGGGCACCCGATGCAGCCACGGGGAGCATCGCCTGCACTCAAGGGATGGTGGGAGATGTGCAGGGCGGCACCACGACCCAGCAGGCACCCGCTGCCATGTGCTCCACCAGGGAGGGAACTGCACAGCTTGCACCAAGGCGTGGCAGGGGCCCTGACTGAGACAAGCAGGAGCACAGAGGGGTATATGTACCACTGGGGAACTGAGACAGTGCTGCAGCTTCCCGGGAAGGGGCTTTCAGAACCTTGGAGTGTTAGGCACATGGATAGCACAAGTTTCTTTAGCAGCAGGACATCATCATACCTTTTCTTGCAGACGCATGCCAGATAACCACACTGAATGTTTTACACAGAACCATGGTCCATGGGAAGGATGATAAATGTTTGCTCATTGGTCTGCTGGAGTGGCAAGAAAGCTGGGGGCAGAGGGAGATTAGCACTCAAGGAACCGAGGTGGCAGGAAGGGTTGCGAGCACCACCACATATGGGGAGTGAAGGGGGGACGTGGTCCAGAGGGATTCGTGCAGCTGACAAGACCAGACTTGTCCTTGCAGCTCTCCCCCATGAGGCTGTGCCATTGCTCCTTTAGCTCTTTGGCTGGGTGCCCGACTCCAGAAGAAAAGAATAAAAAGGACGAAGCACCCGCCCTGTCCCGTCGGGTGAATTGCTGTCTGTCACCATGGGAACTCCTCCCTCCCCAGACCCCCCTCCAGGATGACTTCATATCTCCATCGAGCAGGAGGGTTGCGTCACTGGGCTGGCACAGAGCAGACACGTACGTCTCACGCAAGGACTCCCACAAGTGTGGCAGCAGATACAGGACAGGTCACGGGGGAAGGCTGAACAGCCCAGGCAAAGGTCCTGCAGGGAATGGGGTACAGTCTGCACCCACACAGCACATTCCCAGAGGAACAACTACGGAGAGATCTGAGAGCACCATTTCCTTGCTGAAAACATGTCTCCAGCACCTCTGCATCCCCACCCTGTTGCATCGAGGAGGGAAGAGCACAGAATCCTTCCTGCCACCCACAGAACCCATAAAGACCTCATCTTTCTCTGTCCTCCTTAGCAAAGCCAGGGCAAGGTCACCTGTGAGTCACCACTGCGCGTGCAAGGATGAAACAAGGGATACTTGCTCCTGCCAAGTGCTGCACATCTGGAACAGCTGTAAACAAAGCAGGGGAAGCAGGAGAGCCGCAGCAGAGATCAGTCAGGGCCACCAGGGACCTCTCGTTTTGCAGCAGTTGGTCAAGGGAAGGGGAGGAAATGTAGAACCACCATGTGGAGCCCAGGTGCCCATGGCTGAAACATGCTCACTCATCACCTCTTCCTGGAAGGCCTTTGGCACACCAGGGCATCCTTGTGCCAGTTGAGCAGAAGAAGGGCTTAGCCTGTTGCTCTTGTTCCTAGAGCCACTGCACACCGAGCCACTGCACACCAACCCACCCTCAAAAAGCCCTAGACTCACTTGCTGTGTCCATGGGCAATTATTGCTCCACAGATCCCTACCTGGAAAATAACACCCCACGTTTCATTGGTATCACCATGTCTGTTTCTCAGTTGGCACGAGCACTGCTCAAGAGCAATGTGGTCTGAATGGAGAGGTCATGGTTTTAATGCACATAAATCTGTGTGATGCTAAGTTGTACCCAGAGCAGCTCAAAGTACAGTTTTCTGCAGCTGACTATGCACCAAATCCTAAATCCCGAAGCAACACTACTTTAATTCTCTAGATTAAACAGTCAAATAAGAAAGAATCTATTCTCCTCCAGAACAGTCAGCTCACTCTTCCTTAAATAAAACACAAAACTCAGCAGCATGGTCCCCTTTAGAGAATTATCCAAGCACATACCTGAATACAATTCTGACACGAAGGAGAGAATAGCACACAGCACCGGAGCTGTCTGACAGAATGCTGGGCACACCTCAGTCACCAGGTGCTAAGGACAGTACACGTGGCCAAGCAGCTTTGTTCTGCACACTGCACCCAGCGCTCACATCCACAGCAGGCCAACGCAGCACCCAGAAGCCAGCGCTCCACACCACACTGCAGGCTCTTGGTGGAACTAGGAAGCCATCTTCAGCAATGGTTGATGGCACACTGGGCAGAAGCACTGTCTCCAGAGAACCTGGTGGGTGATCCACCACAGGTGCCATGCCCATCAACACCCTCTCTCCTGTTCTCAGACCTGGGCTGGGACCTCCCCAGGCTGCCAGTCCCATCGGGATAGTGCTAAGCCAATAGCTCCATTTCCCATTCCTGGGTTTCTCACCTGAGAAACCTGGGCATGATCATCCTCCAGCCGTACTTCTTTTTAGCTGTTCCGGGCATCTCAAGCACTGGACAGTAAATCTGAATGGCAGCCTGGCAGCCCCACTACAAACCTCAGGACCTAGGGAAGGAACATATATATATATAGGGGGAAAGAGCTAGAAAAAAAGAGGTTTGCACAAAAAGTGAGAATCATTGACTCTTCCTGGACAGTGTGTGGGGGAAAGCAGCTTTTAATGAGGGTGTTCAGAGCTCAGATTCACCCCTACCAGACACACCATTGAAGAAAGAGTTGAGACAAAGAGAGGTCCTGCTGCTGTGCCCTACTCAACCCCATGTCCCTCAACAGACAGGGATGGCTGTAGCTGGCAGTCAAGCCTGGATGGGTCCTTTGTCCCTTGCTTTTCCATGCAATGAGTTCACTAAAGCTTTAGATTGTTTCCTTTTCAAAATAGGAAATGAAGTTTCTGAATAGGCATCCGAATAGTGCCACTCACCATTCCTCTCTCCTGGTCTAGAAAAGGGCAAGGTGAAGAACAGGAGGCCTGGCCAGCACAAGCCTGTGATGCCAAGCATCAAGTACTACCCTCACTCTAGCAATCCTGCAGCCCTACTGGGCAACATTTCATCATAGGGAAAACTCAACCCTCTGAGCAAACCACACTATACAGGCACTGGCAGGGGGAAGAAGTCTCTGGTCATTGCCATGCTGGTGGCTCGGTCAGTCCCTGCACCAAGAAGTCCAAGAAGCACAAGGCTTCAGCAACACAAGAAACCAGCAGTGTTGCACTTCTGTCCTGTCTCATAAACCTCACTCAGCTGTTTCTCCCATTTTTCACCATCCTCAGCAGGAGAGTGGGTAGAGAAGCAGGCCCTGGAGGGCTGCAGGCTCTCTGGCATCAAAGAGCAGCACACCTCCAAGACTCTGATTTCTCTTAAAGCCTTTCTGCAGCTCCCTGCTTCCCTGAGGACAGGCTTGGCTCAGAACCTATGATTAGTATCAACTGTACTTTCCAGGGCAGGTAATTAGTTCAGGTGAGGCAACTACTGACAGTTGGTTGCTGTGGCCCCTCTCCTGGCAAGCACCCGAATCTCAAACAAGCAGCTCACATATCAAAGAGTCTGCCTCCTCCAAAAGCAGACCCACCCAGTACATCTACCCTGGCCCCACAGCACCACACTGGGAGTACCAACAGCTTTTCCTGCTAGAGCTTAGGGAAACCTGGAGCACTCAGCATAGGTCTCTAAGGAGGTGCTCCCCATTTTCACTGCTAGATCTTACGTAGTTGGAGCAGCTCTGTATGGTGGGAACAAGCTACTGAAGTGCTGTGCAGGTGGTGTTGCAGAGCCTTGTGTAGGGTGCACCTAACAATGCACAGTATCCTCCTTTCCAAATCCTCCTCTCTTCCAGCCAAGAGACAGAGTGCCAAGCTGTCAGGAAGAGAAAGCACTTGCCTAGAGGTAGGCGGAGGGCACGATCTTCAAAGAGGGAACTTCACTGGGAGAGAATAAGACTGCGCCATGCAGGAGAAGAGGGAGCAAAGGCCAATTCATACACCAGGCTAAATCTATCAGCATAGTCTAATGGGACCCCAAGTAACCTTCCAAGTGAAGTAGCAAAATAAAACACTTAAGCCATTGAAAACTAGACTGGTCAAAGAGCCTCGCTGAACAATCCTGTATTGTCTGAGGAGCCAGGAAACAGATTTATTAGGTCACCCAGGCCATCTCCAGTTTCGGTGAAATTGCCCTGTTCCAGGGATGGTTCCAGCTCCCTCCTCTGGTACTGCCACTGCCCTTCAATGGTCAGTGGAAACCACAGGAAGGAGAGCGCAAAGGTCCAGTGAAAGATTTCACTTTTTCAAGGTTCAGGAAGAACACTGAGGTTGGACGTTCCATTGTGCCAGACATTTCCCAGTTTGGGTTCCCTTGGACTGAGACTGCTGAGGTGAAGGAGCAGAAACATCTGCACAGCTCCAACAGCAAGAGACCTGTCAACAAGATTAAAGCTTCAGTTCCTCCAACAACAAAGGATTCAGCTGCCAAATGCTCAACAACTGCACCAATTCCAGGCTACACTTCCCAGGCCCCTCACTGAGACTCACAGCATGGCTGTCTTTGCCAAGCAGCAACACTCTCCTCCTGAATGGGTTTCTATTCCCTGCCTTTGAGATTCCCAGTCTGGCTGCTTGTTGTTCACAAAAGAGACACTGCAGAGCTCTCAATCCTTGGAGCTGGTGAGACACCCATGTTTCTGGAGCATGACCTGCCCCAGCACCCAGATGTGACCAGCACTACAATGCAGACTGCCATTGGAACTGCACCCAGAAGGTGCCAACATCTTGGACGCAGCTCAGCTTCAACTACCAGCTGCTAACAGGCATGCAACAGCACTCTGCATCCAATGCCATTCAGCAGGGCATGGTTCCTAGTCCAGACCAGCACAGCATATCTTTTAACAGTGCATAAACCAACCATCCTTACAGAGCTGCAGCTTCTTGGTCAGGAGGAGAGCACAGGTGTTAGTCCTTGCTGAAGTGCTGGAAACACACTGTCTGGCACAGCCAGCCTGCTGCTTTTGCAGATAAACAGCCATTTGGAAAGCAGCAATCGCAGAGAGGTTTGAATCTGTGCCTAGTACAAAGTAGTGCAGTAGGACTTGGGGAATTACTCAAGGAAGACAACCATTCCCCAGCAGATACCTCCAGAGAAGAAAACTTGTAGGAAGTGCCAAAGCAAGGACGTATATCTCCTTTTCCACGTATTTCTCACCAACTGCAAAACACTCACCTTCGGGGGACAAAATATACAGCAACAGAAGACAAAAGAGGATTATAGTGTGATTGCAGTCACAAAATCAAGAAACAATCATTTACTGGTTCCACACAGCTTGGGGCGTTAAGTGAGCTTGTTTAGTTTTTCAGCCCTCAGTGCACTTGTGACGAGCCAGAGCTTGTGGTGATGGCAAACCCAAGTTACATCAAGAACATTTAACAGTTTCAAACTTGCCTGCTGTATGCAATGAGTTCAGACACACTGACTCTCATCAAGAATCCAGATTCAGCACAAATGGTTTAGTGCACTGGATTAGTCTCAAGAGTAATGACTAACTCCTACAGACTTTTACACTATTTTTAAATCCCACTTGTCAGGGCAGCACCTGGAAATTAAACGAGAATCTCAGGGAGCTTTATCCCAGACACAAACTAAACAGGAGTACCTCGTAGCCTCCGAGGGTAGCTGTGACAGGCTAGTGCCACCTGGTGGGGAGCTTTTCTCCATCCCCCTTGCTCAGTTTCGTCCTTTCTGTTCCATGTTCAACTTCCCAGATGCAAGACAAAGGTCGACCAATCAGATTAACACCAGGCAAAGCAGAAAGGGTGGGGTAGCTCTTTCAGCGCTTCACACCTAAAGCTTACCTTCCAGGCATGAGTCAAGTCACCCTATACTCCAGTCGGTGGCCCCTCAGCTATTGCATAGGTGAGACACTGAAGGAAGCTCATCTGCAAGACAAACGCCAACGTACTCCACAACATGCAACACACTTAATCTCTGCTCGTTATTGAGCTGGTTTATAGCTAACTGGAAAGCTTAATACAGGCTCCGGAAAGATGTTTGCCTAGCAACAGCTCCAGCTACTCACACCATCCCGACTCTGCTAGAGACAACTGCTTCAGCTGTACAGAGGCAGCATCAGGCAAGGCCAGGTTAATCACCAGCTTCAGGAGGTGATGGGAGCTCAGCCAACCAGTTTTGTTTATAAGTGATTAGGGAGAGAGGGGTTGCACAAATCACCATACTGCAGAGACAGCCACTCCAACACAAGGGTCACAAACGGCCAGGCCAGAGGCCGGAAGAGGAGCAACTCTCCATAGATTTATTTTGATCTCCTTGACGAACAGAAGAGAACAGAGGTCTCCTCAGAACCTTTTGGTTCTTAGTGCACAAGCAGCACTGCTAAAAGCCCAAGCTTGACCATGTTGCTGCCTTCTCAGAAGGACAAGCCTTGTACCAGTGGAAAGACTTCCTTCAACCAGACCAAAGTCAAGACATCTGAACCAGAACACTGTCATCTCAGGACAGAGGAGGTGGGGCTGCAGACAGACACACAGATGAGATTCTAGCATTAGCCTTGACAACTAGTAATCAGTTCAATATCTCATCTATATATATATGACGCAACAAGAGATAGTTGACTCTCAGAAGAACCAACTCCACATAGGACATATTTATTTCTATACATTTAACACCAAGAAGACAGCCATTTTGATGGGACTCCTCTTGCCCCTCATGCACAAGACATTCAAATCCAGAGGGAGCCTGTTACAGTCCACAGCTTCACTATGTCCAACTTGCAGGGACACATCCTAGAAACGGACCCAGTACATGGCACTGCGGATTCGGTTGTAATCCAAGAGCTGTTCAATGGGACCTGAGAGAGAACAGAAGTTGGTCACTGGAGGTACAGTAGTTAAAATCCCCACACAGTTTCCCATGGTCTTAAAGCAGTTGGAGCAGACAGCTGCTCGTGAATCAGAGCAGCTAGGCACAAACCCAGATAATTACAGCTCAAATCTGCATCACGAAAATCAGCAGATCCCATCTCCTGACAGGGAAACAGTTACTTGTTTCCTCATAGTAAGTTCTCCTCTCACACTCCTGCATAATGCTCAATATGAAATACAGGAAGACACCAAAGCATGGAGTTTTGGCTAGTTCATTCCAACTTCCTGTTCTCTCTTTTCCAAGTTGCTCCGCTTTGAAGGCCAGAGGAAACAGCTGCATGGAGGAGGGGAATCCACAACACACAGGAAGGAGGCAGCAGAGTGGAGCTGAGCTGCTCAGGCAGGTTTTCTGAGAGGAATTTGTCCTTGGCCAGACAGACATGTCAGAGCAGCACAAGAGAATCAAGTCCTTTCACTTCCCTTACATAAACCACCATGACCCCAGGGTAAGGACACCTGGCAGACACCACTGGCCCCACACCCAGCCCATGGGACTCCCAATCTTAGTCATGGCTCCACAGCACGTAGAGAGGTGGGAGGACATCCAGCAGATCACTGCCACTGACTCCATCACCTTGCAGGTTTGATTTCTCAGAAAATGTGCTGTAACACATCTCACATGCAGAGGAAGGAGGATACCAGCAAAGGACCGGAATGGCTAGGAGGCCAGAACACATGAAAACTGCCTGCAGTTCACTTCCACTCAGCTACTGACCCCTTCCTGGTTTTGGAGCTACTGTGTACTAATTGCCACATGCTACTCACCAACAGCTGCAATTGCTGGGCACTTGTCATAGATGTATTTACTGCAGACGTCTCTCACCATTCTTGCATCGACCGCCTAATAAATATGAAGCAGTTAATGCCCACCCCAACAGACAGCATTTCTCAAAGTTGGAGATAACTGTTGCCATTACATATCAACATCATTTAAAAGATAGTCAGATTCTGGGGCCATGTGCAACAACTGCTCAGCTCTTGTCTGTGAGGATGGCTAATATTCCATACAGTACATTCTTCTGCAGTGTCTTCTGTATCCTCAGCCCAAAATCCAAAGCCTTCCAAGACACTGTGGCTGTAAAATTAAACAAACTAGATGCTGGTTGCCTCTAGGGAAACTGTTAAATTAATCTGAAGTTGTTCTGCTTATACACAGGCATATGGCCTTTTCCTGGGATGGACTGAGCCCAGTCACAGGGACACAGGATATGCCAAGTCTACGCCAGAGATTCTAACATACTGCTATCAGTCAGTGAGCTGACTGCCTAGACTCTGGGTAGCCTGACTAAGAGAGAAGCAAGCTTCACATTATTGCAGGAAACTTAGGCCAGAAAATGACACCAAACAGCCACACTTAGGTACTCTAACCAAAATAAATGGATACATACAGCAATCCTGGCATCCCACTCCTCCAGGGGGATACGACGCCCATAGTTTAAGAGATGGCTTCCGATATTCTCACACACTGGTGTAGTACCTAGATGTTGGAAGAGATCATGTGGTCAGCACAGAAGAAAGCCTTCCAGAGTATCACAGCCTGACTGTCACCCAAAGCAGACAGAAGAAACTTTATTTGTTAAATTGGTTTCTCATGAAGTTGTAGTTACCACTCTAAGCAGCTCCAGCTGGAAGTAAGCAATGCAAAGATTGCTTCATCAACCTCCAAAGTGCCATAGCCAAGGCAGACCAGTTTGAGGGTCTCAATTGTAATTTCATCAGGCAGCACATTACTCTCAGCAACAGAGCAACTAGAAGTTTACAGAGTCAGAGCTAGCGTGGAGCACAGCAGGCTGGAGTCAGCTGCTTTAATAGCATGGTAGGAGGAACGCATAGCAGAGGCAAGAAAGTTCTGCCTGATGCCTGCCAGCACTACTGCAATATCTAGTTGAGCTCCTGTTCCCCAGCAGAGACAGTAAAACTCTCTGAAAGCTGCACAGCAGTCAATCCATAGACCAGAACATACCATCCAGCTGAGCCACCATAGCATTTCGGAGATAGTTCTTGGCTCTCTTCACCTCCGATTCTGTGGCACTAGTGCACAGACGCATCCTGGAGAGGAGACAGAAAGACCACTAAAGCTCTTAGAGATGTTTGTCTGCTCAGACAGAAAATGAATTCCTCCCTTTCCAGACCTAAGCTATTATCAACACTGCTTGTCTTGCCGACTTGAGATTCATTCTTGATTGCTGCAGAGCAGCTAAGGACTGGGGAGCATGGAACAGCGGGAAGCAAGGGCTCAAGCTTAGAGGCAGGAGGTATCATCCAGCAGGTTACACACTGAGTTACACTCACAAAGGTCTAAGCAGCCCTACTGCTGGCTTTAGCTTGCCATCAGGCACAGCAACAAGCAGCCTGTGGTAGGCTATCATAGAAGGAAGGCAGGGCAGATATTCCCATGCACGGCAAGCTGCTAAGGAAACTGATGCTGACAGAACAAGACAGTTCCACAGAATCTGTTTGGACTACAGCTGCTAAATCTCTTCCTCTCCCACCAACTGCAACATCTCTGGGGCAAGGGCTAACTCCACGTGCTTCAAATACAGCACAGCTCACCTCTGAATCTCAGACATAGCCTCAAACCATTACTGTGATACACATACGTACAGCAAGACAGACAGAAGCCTCCCCCAAGCACTGGCATGACTCCAGAAGTGGGGCATTTATCAGACACAACACAACAGTGTGAAAGACTGGAAGTCTGCCTGCCTTCCTCAAGCTTAACAAGACAATGGAGATGCATCTCTTGGACACCTGGGAAAGCCTTGTCTCCAGGGAATGATCTCACTTGTAGATGAAAAACCCTAAAGCCTCAGTACTAGTACTTGGAAGCATGAACAAAAGGCCTGGAGAACCCCAAAGGATTAAAATAGCTCCTCAAAAGCCACATCCTAAGACATTCACAGAAACCACTTACAAGATCACTTAACCAGAATGCAAGTTACCAAGAAGTTCATAAAGAGGCACAGCTCTCTGAAGACTTAATAGGCTCCTCCCACCAGCTCAGTCTCCACAAGAGGGTCAGATCTTCAACAGGGATTTTTACTGAAGTTGTACTTACCACTCCCCCTGAGCGCAGTACAACATATCATCTATGGACAGAGGATCAGAAACAAAATGGAACCCAAAGAGGCCAGTATCAGAGTAAGAGGTGTTGAATGTCTGGAAATTGTGGCAGAGGTTGTGCTCCACAGCAAGTGTAGCCAGCCTGCTGGACTGATTCTGAAAGGGAGAGGATACCATCAGCCATTTCAGTCTCACAGCCTCCTCAGTTCAAATTCTTTCCAAGTGAGCTGTTTTCACACAGACCACAAACAAGACAGAGTGGAATACTTTACTGAAGAAAAGCCTAATTTAGACCCTTCATTTGGTCAACAGATGAGACTTGCTGGTGGGAAAGCCACAAACAATTGCCTAGAAGTCCATCCGGCAAAATAATTTCCATTTCCAGCTGCAGATGAGCAGCTGGTATGCAAGGAAGGGAAGCACATGGTCTCACAGTACCAGGGGTTAACACAGTCATGCAGGCCAAACCGATTTCAGATGAGAATGGATGCAATGTTTTAAACAAGTTCCACTTGCTTTACATTTGTAAGACAAGCTTGCATCATGAGACTACAGACTACTCTGTCCTGCTTCCATCACCATCCCCAGTGAGCAGTTAGTTCGTGAGGGTAGGAATAAAGCTGCTAAAAATTCATCAGCTAAACCTCTTCCAAACATAGCAGAGAAGGCTCAGATTGTCTGCCAGCATCACCTGTCCTGGATTAGCCTTGATTACTCTTCTATCCTACTTTCCAGACTCCTAACCACTTCACAGTTGGAAGCTAACCACAACAGCCTCCCATAAAGCATGCTCACCCAGGATCGCCACGCCACACTTCACATTAAAAGGCTCCCAAGTCTTTCCCATCACACTCAAGCCTCTTACCTTACCGCCTCCAAAAGTACGGTCATAGCGTCCAATGATGGCATTAGCTACATTGAGGACAACATTGTCTGGATCGGCCCATCCTGGCCCCTCCACTGCAAGAGCAATATGGGCAACAGGCAGAGCATCATCTCTGGCACGGATCTAGAAAATAATCAAGGAGTGGAGGGAAGAACTGCATGAGCACTGCAGCTCTGTCTGCAGCCTGCTGCAATGCCAAGTGACAAACTGGAACACCTGGGATTATCCCAGCTGAATGAAAATAGTCTCAGACTACTAAGCACGAACCAGCTGCTCCAATATGACAGCACTGGCAACAGCTGTGTCTTGTTTAGGACCAACAGGGCTTTACCTCACTCCCTGTGAAGCGACAGCGTGGGAGGATAGGCACAGCATCCTCTTTGTACTTGAAAGGCACTCCACTAAAGTGCTGCTTAGCCGCATCTACCAGCTCTTTGTGGGAAACACCTGGCAAGAGGAAAGGGAAATCTGCAGCCTAAAACAGCTCAGTTAAGTAAAATCAGGTGATTTTGTTTTATACATGTGACAGGGGGGGTTGATCATCACGTTGAAAACACATAGGCTTTCTAGAATCACAAAGATCTAGAACCTACCTCCAGCAGCTGCCAGGACCATACGAGGTGCCTTGAAGTGACTATCAACATAGGAAGTAAGATCTGCTCGAGTCAGATGCCTAGAAGGAAGAGAGACACAGTATATCAGCACCTCTGAATAAGACAGATGAGAGTCTTAGGAGACATAAATTCACAGTGCAGAGACAGCAGCGATGCTGTCGATTCTCTTAGTTCTGACATAACAGTATTTTTTAAAATCAAAACTGCACCATCTGTACTTTCCTTGTGCTCTGAACACAGAGAGCTGGAGGCCAAGATGGAGAATTAAGGATAGACTTCAATTCAGCCTGAGCTACCAGCATGCCAGCAGGTGTGCACGCTCAAGGCCACTGCTTTAACAAGCACTCCCAACTCTTGACTTCTCTAATGGTGTCAAACTGACAATTATGGGACAAGGGTCGACCTAGGCCCACTAACCTCAGATCTCCCATGAGAGGCAATTGTTAAGACTGTGTGCAGCATTACATTTTCACCAGCACTAATAGGGAAAACACAGTCAGGATACAAGGAGAAGCCCACAGAGCAGACCACCTCTGGTACAGCTTGTTTTCTCATGCAGTCACCACTACTGAAAAGCAGCAGTCATGCACCCCAAGGACTGAACCCATCCAGCCTGTTTCTCACTTGATGTTCCCTGTGGTCCCCTCAACGGTGTGGGCCAGTGCAGTCCCCTGGAAAGCTGTGGCATGAAGGTAATCGAAGGTAACCTCGGTCAGGTTGCTGTCATTCTCCTTCAACTCTTGAAGGATGACGCCACGTTCCTTCTCGATCTGAGACTCCTCCAGAGCACAGTTCTGCACAATGTCACCCAGGAGCTCTACAACTGCAACACATTTCCTACATGAGCAATCCTACTGCCCAGTTGCTACCCAGGGCTGCTGAAAGAGGAAAAGACACACAGGCAGAAAGGGCACTGCAAGGAGTGAGCAACAAACCACGCTGGGGAGGAGATGCAGCAGAGATCAATTCCCTCAGCATCAGGGACAGACAAGCCACACTAGCTTAGCATGACACTTCCAAAGCTTGCTAAGCATCACTGCCAGCAGAAAGCAGGCAGCAACTGCAGAAGGTGAAGCATGTCAGAAGTGTGGTGTTGCTGTAGAAACATGCTTAGCCTTTACAGACCTCTTGCCCACATACACAGTAGCTTTGACTCAAATCACCACCTACTACTCATAGCAGTAAAGAGCACAAGCAGGATCTACAATAGCTGCACTGAGGACTCCTAACAGAGTAGGTGTCACTAACCTCGGTTTCTCAGCTCCATAAAATAACCACAGACTACTGACTCCCCCTCACTCTCCCTCCTAGCAACATAGTGCAGCCTGACAGAAGAGTTTTGAAAATCTGGGTTTAGGAACGCGTGAACTTGCAGTCTTTGAAGCACGATGTCACAACAGCACTCTCTCTTCAATTGCTAACTAGACTCTCCAATTCACCGCTAGGCTACAACTTCATTCCCTGGTCTGTTGTTAGAGAGGATGCTGGTGTCAAAGAAACACAAGCACACACACTTGAATAACGTGCAAATCGGACTTTGCCCACTGGCCATCCTACCTTTAGGCATGTCCTTGGACAAGGCTTTTATGTAATAGGCAGTCTGCTCACGTGAAGTATACCCGTTCAGGTGAGCACCCATACTCTCCACCTCCTTCTCAAAGGCAGTGCCAGGACGGTTCTTTGTGCCCTGAAGGAAAACAAATAAACACAATTATGAAATGAAAAAAAAATCCCTCTCAGGCAGAACTAAAGCAAGAGAAAGAACAATTAACATCTAGAGCAATGAGATCTGTCATGTGAATCATAAAAGCCAGAAGCAAGTGCAGAAAGCAACAGATTTAAAACTTGGCTTATTTGCTCTAGCTGAAGGACAGTTGAGGTGTATGTTTAAAGACTTAAGAGACCTAGCAAGAAGGGAGATGACCTGTGCTAAGAGAACTGTGTCTGAAGATCACATCCATGGAAGAAAACAAATAACACTACATCATGTTGCTAGCTAAGCATGCAGCAATATTCAGAGGTAGCTAGAACAGGTGCACAAAACCACTTCTAATACAGAGGTCATCTCTTAAGCAGCAAGTCTTGCTACTTGCAGTTGCCTGTGGACAGCACAGGCTGGACAGCTGTCAGCAATACTCGGCCTCAGGGACTTTCTGCCTCAGAGCTATTCAGTAGACACATTACTAGAAAAGTAAGAACTGGTGCCTCTAAACTTTGCTGGTGTACTAAAAAAACCCAAACCAAACCACCAAACCTAAAAACTAAGTAAAAGAAAGAGTTCCAGGAAACCCAGCCTTGTGCTCTGCCTGCTAACCTGAAGAAACATGCTTCATAATGTAATTGTGCACATGCACTACACAGTGGCTGGGACAGCCAGGGAGTGGAATCGCAGTGTCAGAGACTCGGTGTCATTTATTACTGACAACCTTTTTCCTCTAAAGGGGAAACAGCAACTAGTAAATAAGAGCTGTAGCAACCCATGCATGCTTGCGAGTTGCCACACATTCAAGCAATGGGCACCATATAGACTAGGTACCATCTCAAGTTTATTTTTAGGCTACACACAAACTCTCTGGGACTCAGATGACCTGATTTATGCTCTTAACAACTACAGCCTCCGAAAAAAGAACACAATATAGAAGTAAAATATTTAGAACAGCTCTCCATGCACTCCTGTGCCAGGCCTAGCATATCTCCTTACCTTAAAGGCCAGATGCTCTAGGAAGTAACCGGCACCATTGTTCTTCTCATTCTCATAGCGGCTCCCCGCTGCAATCCACACTCCAACCTACCAGCAAGGCACACACATTAGAAAAGAAAACAAACAGCACACAATTCTCACATCACAAATTGAATAGCAGGGACAAGAAGTCCACTCCACAGACACTGCAACAGCAGCAGCAAAATAAGAACAAGCACCATAAACTGTTTCTGGTACATGTTCTGGCATTTAATCTGTCAGCCTCACAAACTCCTTTGAGTTTGTGGCAAAGATATAAGTGCTACTTACTGCTTATGCAAAAAGCATAAGGCTAAGAACACTTGTAAGCATGAAAGGACAACTACAAACTTACACAAAGCCAAGTCAGGCCTTCCACTGTGACGTTAATTCCCCCAGTTAACAGAGAAGTGGTAGCATCTCTGTCAAAACCCTTGGTTCGAACACTTGTCACTGCTAGGTCAGCTACAGACCCTTAACTCGTCTTAACCTTACCGTACATGTTGGCTGATTCGACTCCTCTGAAGCAACACGAAGACCGTTGTCCAGAGTGGTGATTTGGGTCTCAGGGATATTATGGAGTGTCTGGGCATAGGTGGCAGCACCTCGGTTCCTTGTCAAAGCCAATAAAGCTGCCTAAAGAAAACAAGCAGCAACGTTCCTCTACGGGGCAGACCTCCAGAGCACGGACTGCCAAGCACACAGCGGACCAAAACTAGGCCAGACAAGCTCATTCGCGTTTATACCGAGGCGTTCCCGCTACACACCGCTCATTAAGCGAACGCGTAGAAATGCCCCGCAGCACTCGAGGTTTCCAACAGGTCGAAAACCCCTGAGAAGAAAAAGTCTCCCGATCCAGTCACAACCCAGTACCGGGACGGAGAAGGGGAAGGGAAAGTAGGCTCCCAACAAGCCCCGCAAGTGGTTAATGTCGCTGTCCCCCGGCGGGCCCACCGCAGCCCCGCTCCGGAGGTTGGGGGGTTTCCATGGTGACCGCTGTCCGCCCCGCTCGCCGCATCCCCATGACCTTCTCGACCTGCCGGCGGGTTAGGCCCAGCAGCCCCACGGCATCGCCGGGCTTCCCGCTCCCCTGACCGGCCTCCCCCCAGCCCATCTTCCCGCCGCCCCCTCCACCGGCCACGATAACTCACAGAGGGGCGAGGGCCCCGGAACAGAGCCCGCCCAGCCACACACCCAGCCCGACACACAGAGGAAGCCGCCATCTTGTCCCCGCCGCCACCGCTGACCGACCGCGCAGGCCACGGCGCGCCTGCGCAGGAGGCGGGGCTGCGGAAGGGTCGGAGCATGCGCAGGAGGCGTGCCGTGGGGGGGACACGGACACGACGCGGGACTGCGCATGCGCCTGGGCGTGTGAGGTGGGCGGTGCGTCCCACGCGTAAAGTGGTGCAGGCGTGCGGTGGCGCGCCCTGGTGGCTGGAGGGCGCGTAGGCGGGTGAGGGCAGAAGTTAGTAGGGGGCGGGAGCCCGGTGGGAGCGGAGCGCGTCGCGTGCCAAAAGGATAGAAACTGGCCAGAGGGTAGGTGGGCCAGACTGACCGCAGGGAAGGTCAGGTCCGGGCCAGTCCCCAGCAGTGCTAAGGTACAGCCAAGTGGCCCTGCCCGAGATCACCTTTATTGAGGAAAGTGCCATAAAAATGACACTTGAGAAACATGACACAGTTTAATTCATGATGCCAACCAGCTGCCGGGAGCGGACAGCCCTTGGCTAGGTCCAGGGGTCTCTCTGCCAAACCCCTAATCATTGCCCAGCCCGGTGGGACAGAGGCCTGTGCAGGGGATGAGGGGAGGTGCAACTGCACTTTGGTATGATGACCTGCAGCAGTTCACAGCCAGACCAGAGGCCCAGCTCTCAAGAGTCCAAAGGGGTGAGGAGGACGCAAGGTGTCCAGACCCCAGGGTGGGTGAGCTGGTGCCATCACAGTGGCAAGACCCTTCTCACCCACCCAGCTCCTCATGAAGACGTCTTCCTCTTGCAGGGCTACATTTTGGTGCTGACATCCACCTAAGGGGGACAAACACAAAGGGATTGGATTGGCTGTCCCCTTCCGTCTTAGTGATTGAGATGTCAGGACCAGGGCAAGTCTGGATGCTCACTGAGAGGAGGTGTCGCTCCCTGGTGCTGTGGACCACGGCGTCATGGACTGAAGGGAAGAAGCAGTGCTTGGTGATGGTTGAGCTGAAGAAGTTGCCCCGCTCCAACTGGGCAAGGACAGACACTGTGGTGGGAGAAACACACAAAGCTATGGCACCCACTTGAGCCCCCCACACTCTATCCAGATCAGCCTCCCTCCTGCTGTGCTGCAGAGCATACTGGGGCCACCACCAGAGCTCCAGCTGTCTGGCATGGGGCTACAGGGCTCAGACTGGATCCATGTAACATCTGTCCCCTGGGGATGGGGACATTATGGAAGAAGCATGGCCAGCAGCTGCATTCCAAAGGGGTGGGCACGCCCAGCAGAAACGTTGATAGCTCTTCGGAAACTCCTCACCCGAGCAGCCAGCAATACAGACATCTACTTCTATGTCATGGAAATCCCTGAAGATCTGTAAATGACAGAAACCATTTTGCCCAGGAACAGCAACAGACAGCAGCCATCAGGCTACCCTGAAGAGGGCCCTGGAGATATACTTGGTGAGGCTGCTGGCCTGCCTGCTCCTCCAGCCCCTTACATTCTTGAGGATCTTGATGGAAACGGTGTCCACAAAGCCGACAGGGCTGAAGTCCAAGATGACGGCATGGAAGTCAGGCTGGGGCAGCCCCAGGCTGCGCAGGGTAGGTTCCGGGGGCAAGCTGTCCTCCGTGCTGCTCAGCTCGATCACGGCTACACCTGGACCATTCTGCCCGTCCTGCATGTCCTGGGGGAGAGAAGGAGACCCAGTCTCACCACACAGGAGCTGGCAGCACCCCTGGATGGACAATGTCCCCTGCACGGACTTGGCCTGTGCTATAGCACAGTGGAGCTTGGTAAGGCTCTTCGGTTTCACAGGCAGCGGGTGGCTCTGGGTGTGGGTGCCTTGCTCGCACCTTCACCCATCTCTGAGCTCTTCCTGGATCCACCAGGACTCACCCCTCTCCCCAGTGACCTTCTCCACTGCTGGGCTTGTTAGCCAGTGCCAGGTCAGCCTTTGCTCTCACTCTTAGTTCTGATTAACTCACCAAATGGCTAATGAATCACTGGCTCCACCACCTAATCATTAACGACCTAGTTTTCCTATCGACCTTGGGTGTGACACTGTGGCCCAGCTCTGCCCAGGTGCCTCTTCTCACCCAGACTGAACCCAGAGCCCCATCAATGCAGGAGGGCCAGGGCCAGGCAGGGAGGTAGCGTATAGTGGTACTGGAAGGGTCCCCCGTGGCAGGGAAGCACCTTTTTCCTCTTTGCCTTCTCCTTCTCTACTTTCTTCTGTTGTTTCTTCAGCTTCTTGAGGGCCTTTTTCTTCTTCTCGATCAGGCGGTCCACATTCATGCCACTCTGCAAAATAACATAGCCCTGTGTCTCCAGGCACCCCACTGCCAACTTGGTGCTGGCACTGATGACCTGACAGCTCTCCTACCTTCTTCTTCAGGGCCTCAGCATACAGCTCCACATTAGCAAAATAGATAGTGGAGGAGGAGCGAAATATCTTCACACCAGGGACCTCTTGTGCCTAGGGACAGATGGGAAGGGTACAGCCCCAGGGATGAAGCACCCTGCTCCCTTTCTCTCCCTCCAAATGTTCCCCCACTTCTGTCCCCAGTGAACAGCACCTAGGAGTACTTTGACCTGCCTCATTGCAGGCAGCTCTTCTCCCACCCCCTAGTGCTGTTACCATCTGGTATTCAGTCACATCTCTGTAGACATCGGTGTTGGAGATCCGTCCCAGGATTGAGTAATGTGGGCTGCAGGAAGCAGAGCAAGGGACTGAGGTCACCATGATCTTCCCCTACCCTCAGGATGCAGCACTGAATCTGGCCCTAGGGTACTCACAGCTGGGTGCGGAAGATGACAGTGAGCAGCCCAAAAGCTACTGAGGCCCCCAGGCCTATGTCCAAGTTCAGCAGAAGGGTGGCCACAAATGTCACAATCCAAACCATCTGGAGGAGGGACATGGATAGCTGTGGCTCAACCTCCATGCTGGCACGTGCAAGCCTCAAGGAGGGCAGAGATATCCTCTCCAGGGACAAGACCAAAGCCCCACAGCCAGTCAGCACCTTACCAGGTCCACGCGGTTGGACTTCCAGAGAGTGCGGAGATCACTGAACTGCTTGAACATGCCTTTGAGGTTGATGATGATGATGGCAGCCAAGATGGCCTAGGAGAGAAGCTATGAGAACACTGATGGCAAGTCTTAGGGAGGCCCATGTGTATTCCTGTGTCACACCACCTTGGCATGGGAGCGGCACAGGGGTAGGACATGGCACAGAGGCTATGGGACCAGATGTACCTTGGGCAGGTCTCGGAAGAGCTCCCCAATCTTCAGGATGGTCACTAGGATGACCAAAGATGCAATGACACCAGCTACCTGAGGTGAAGGAGGGCAGAAGATGAGGAGTGAGCCCCCCCACCACTCACTGTGCTCCTTGCCCCTGGTCAAGACCTATGAAGGGAGGTGGTGCTGCCCAGACCCACCTGGCTGTTGCCTCCTGTGCTCTCTTGCACCAGGCTCCGTGACATGGAGCAGCTGATGGCAAAACACTGGAAGAAGCCCCCTAGGAAGTTGGAGAGGCCCAGTGCAATCAGCTCCTGCAAGGACAGAAGAGTGCTGGGGGAGCATCATGCCATCCCCCAGCTGCAAGAAGTACAATCTTGATTTACACCCAGGGTAGGGGGCCTGCATGTTGAAGCATCACCTGGTTGCTGTCCACTTTGTATCCATGCTTGAGGGCAAAGATCTTGCCCAGGGAGATGCAGATGGCATACCCCACCACAGCAATGGCAAAGGCATTGCCCACCACTTGCCCGAAGTAGCTGACATTAGGGGCCACAGGTGCCTTCAACCTACAGCCAAGACAGGGGGACAGGGCTCCAAAGGGGGACCTGCAGACAGCGTGATGCCCTGGTGCAGACAGCCTCACCACCCAGCCCTGCTTACCCGCTGGGGATGTTGCCCACCACAGAGATGCCAAACTTGTCATTCAGATTGACGCCATAGGATATGCCAGTGGAGACGATGATCTAGGGCAGGATGGCTGGAGTGAGGCAAGGCCTTCCTGTGCAGGGACCATGGTGGAAGAGGAGGGGATGCCGAGGCACCCTGGTGGCATCCACCTCTCCCTGCCCTGGAGGAGACAGGGACAACCATGGCTGTGTCCCCAGAGGGAGCTGGGGGAGCTCCGGGTACCGTGATAAGCTCGATGGGGATGGGCATGGGCAACTTCGCAGCGAACTTGTGGTTGAGCTCTTTCACTATGAAGATGGATACCATGGCAATGATGGCTGTCACCAGTGTACCCACATTGGTCTCTGGAAGCTTCTTGCAGATCTCAATGATGGTCTAAAGGACCAGGAGGAGGGTACTAGGTCAGGAAAGCAGATGTCCCCTTGGCAGGCTTTGGGGTGGCTCTGT
The DNA here is from genome assembly GCA_013399775.1 of Semnornis frantzii. Lineage (NCBI taxonomy): Eukaryota > Metazoa > Chordata > Aves > Piciformes > Ramphastidae > Semnornis > Semnornis frantzii. The sequence continues at coordinate 72,620 of VWYK01088714.1, forward strand.
GTGCCCCGCAGGTGAATGCCGAGGAGACCACAGGCAGCAGCGAGCCCTCACTCACCAGGAACATTGAAAGTGGTCCTGACTGCTCACCCACGGAGACCCCAAAGACATTCTTGAGCTGGGAGACAAGGACATGTACAGAGGCAGCAGTGGTGTAGCCACGCACCAGTGGATCTGAGAGGTAGGTTACCACAAAGCCAAACTGCAGGAGGCCCAGGGCCACCTGGAATGAAAGGTGGCTGATGTAACCCACAGCCTGTGGCTCTGGGGGCACACAGCTTTCTGTTCCCTGTCAAGCCAGGCTAGGGCCCCCTTACCTGGAAGATGCCTGTCAGGACAGTGATGGTGGCCACCAGCTCCACCCTGGCAGCATCCCGCTGTGCCTCATTGATTGTAACATTGCTGCCATTGATGGACTCCTGGAAGTTCTCACTGGGCAGCAGAGACTCTGTCAAGCTCCCAATCATGACAGAGATGACAGCAAAGGGCCCTGGGGACAGGAAGGGTGTGGGCATGGAGCCCAAGGTCAGCACCAGGTCCTCTTTGAGGTCCACAGATAGCTGTCCCCTTGGGCCAGGCTCAGATAGCAACCTTTGTGCTTTGGCTCTTGTCTGGCCAACCAGCTTCTTAGTGAGGCAAAGTAAAGGCAAAAAAAGTTCCTCTCAGGTGTTGATGTCGCAGTCCTGTGAGATTAAGGTTTGCCCATCTTATCCTTGATCACTCCCCCCCATCCCCATAGGAGTATGTGCTCACCCACAGAGTTGTGCCTGGATGTCCCGAAGAAGAAGTAGAGGAAGACAGGGTAAAAGGAGGAATAGAGACCAGTGACAGGTGGCAGTCCAGCCAGCAGCGCATAGGCAAGCCCTGCATGTGAAGGAACAGGAAGACACATCACAGATGGCCTGTCCCTGGTGCCCCCAACCTGTGGGGATGTCACAGCAACCTGGGCGAAGCGTCACTCACCTTGGGGCAGATGCATGATGCCCACGCTGAATCCTGAGGCAATGTCCCCCAGGAGCCAGTCCTTGACTGGGTAGCGAGGCAGCCAGCGCAGGAAGGGCAGGAACCGAAAGATCAGGGACTTTGCAGTGGAGGCTGAGCATCTGATGGGGAAAGAGCAGGGGCTGAGCACAGCTGCAGGGGCTTGGGGACCTCACTAGGGCTGGATGGAGCCCCACTGGAAATAATGCATCCTGTGGGACCCCAGCCCCATCCACAGGAACCAGACAGGAGGACAGAGTGGGGACACAGGGCTTGGAAGAACCAATACCCAGGTCTGCACCATGTCTACCACAGGGACAGGGGCAGGAACAGCCAGAGCCAGGCTCGACCTGTTCTAGTGGGATGTGTCCCTGTCTATGGCAGGGGCTTGGAACTGGATGATCTTTGAGATCCCTTCCAACCTAAACCATTCTGTGATTCTTCATGGCAGTGGGGCTAGAGTGCAGGGTCCCTAGTAGGGTCCTGGCACATTCCCCTGACCAGCGCAGTCTTACCTGGTCTTAGGGAGACAGCTGCGCAGTGAGGGCTCTGTGGGGGGGTTCCGCTGTGCCACCTCCTCTAGGTCAGCCTCGCTCAGCACCTCATGGGGTGCCCGGTGTCTCAGCACCATCTCTTCTGTCATGGCTGCCTGTCTCTCTCACGTGCCAGTCCACTGCAGGGAGGCAAGGGACAGGTCATCCACATGGCCGTGGTCAGGGGTACTTGGCACCCTACCCACCCTGCACCCCTTTTTCCACCCCAACTCGCCCCTCAGAGCCATCTCATTCCAGCTGGGTGTGCAGCACCATCCTTGAAGCCAGAGGTGAGACAGATTTTGGAGTCCTGAAGCAGTGTCAGCAGCTCATGATGGAGAACAGCAGGCAGCCTGTGTGTGGGCAGTAAGGGAGTGCAAGCCCCTGCAATCAGCTCTGCCTGTCCCTGCACCACACCAGCTCCATCTGCCCCGCTTGGGTGCAGCTGCCTGGTGGGGGACCTCCCCCTCTACCTGCCCATGTGGGACTTACCTCGGTGCCAACCACCCTCCTTCTCCTCCACGTACCACAGTCAGGGCAGCAGGCCAGCACAGCTACGGAACAAAGCCTGGCCACCCCACAACCCTGTCTGCAGACTTTGTCCCTTTACACATGAGGGGACCAGGAATGTCAACCCCTAGCGCATGTCACAGGCTCACCATCTCCCTGCTGGTGCCCTCCCCAGCCCCCCGCACTGCAGAGTGAGAGCAAGTTCCTAGGCACAGAAGAACGAGGCTGCGCTAGACTCTCTCCCTTCATGGAGCTTGGACGGTGGGACTGTGGCCTCTCCTTGGGGGCTTTCCCTGGGGCTTGAGCTGAGAGCTGCCACCACCCCACTGGCCTTACATGGGTAGTGGCTAAAGCTGGTCCCCAGGCAGCTCGCCCACTTGCGATTGGACCCACAAGTCACTCACAGGGTACCCAGAGCTGTGCCAGCCCAACTCCCAGTGTTGCCTCCAGGTCTCCTACCTGCTGTGCCCAAGTTGGTCAGGTGCTGCCAGGCAGGTGCAGCCGGTGCACACTCTGCTCCCTCCTATTTATTAATAGCAGCCTGTGATCTTTGAGACACCGCTCCCTATCTCTTACCCTCCCTCCTGCCCTGTTGAGGAGCTGCCCACTTCCCAGTCCCACTGCCATGCAACACCCTTCATGTTCCCCTAGTACCCTGTTGTGCAGGGTTCCTCGGCTCAGGCAGACCTAGGACTGTGACCACTGTCCCCAAAGCCACCCCATCTTGGGGACTGTACTGATCAGTCTCAGCTCCTGGTCTGCTGCCTTGTTGTGGGCCGTGCCACAGCATCCACACCAGGCACAGAGCAGGACTCTTCTTGCTGCTGGGCACATCCTAGTGCCAACCCTCCACTAAGAGCTGCTCTGTGCTCACCTCTCCAGGGCACTACTTGGGGTCTTGCCCTTACCCTCTTGTGCCCCCAGGGTTCCCGTAGGTGTCCTCTTCCCTCTATGTCCTGGAGCAAGAGCTGTGCCTGGGCTAAGGAGGGTTACCTGCAGCTGCTGGCCAAGGCATCTGGGGTATTTTCTACAGCTCTTGGGCCCCTGCTTACCTGATGGAAAACGGTGTTCTATGCCCTGTGGACCGCCCTGGTCTCCCACAGAACGCACAGACCCAGCCCTTATCTTGTTCCAAAGGTCCCTAGCGGGCACCAGATTTCTTCAGAACTTATGACACCTTCCCGGACTCCACCATGACCTGGTAATTGCCATTGGTTTTGGAGCATTTCTGAGTCACACTTTGCTTTAGGCCCATGGGGACACAGTAGGATAAATCCAGGTGCTCGTGGGTTGGGCTGACTGGTGCCAGAGTGTGAAATGAAGCCAGTGGGCAGGTGTGACAGGTACAACTACACCACCTCCCCCCCCCCCCCACCCCGGCCTAGGGGCC